>JADGJL010000565.1:0-18017 GCA_027600665.1 Irineochytrium annulatum
GTCTCCAAGCCCCCGTCCCCGACCCCGCACTCGGCGTACCCGGTATCGGTCCCGAGTCTAATCCCGTACCCGCCGAGGCGGAATTCAGGGTCGGCGCTCGACCCGAAATCTGCATACGCGAGCCCATCCATCCTTCCTGTTCACGGCCCGTCCGCCGTCACCCACACCCCGCTGGCGTCCATCGTGGCGTCAATCCCTTGGAAGCCGATCTTCCAGCGCCTCCCGGGCACCTGGCTCCTCCTCCTCCTCCCCTTCGCTGTCCTCGGGCCCGCGCACGCGCCCGTCGCTTACGCGCTCTACTACACCGTCTTGCACCTCCTCTTCTTCGCCAACAACTGCCGGTCCGCCTACGCGACCCGGATTGCTTTCAACGAGGCCAGGCTGACGTCAACGACCGACTGGAGCGGGAAGTACGCGGAGGAGGCGGAGAAGTCTAAGATGGAATCGTCCTCGGCGTCGGCGGAAAGTGCGGAGGAAGGGCTGGTGAAGCCGCCGAGGGCGAGGTTTGATCTGCCGTTTGACCACGTTGTGCATATCATCGTGCTGCCGAACTACAAGGAGGATATGGACACGCTCTGCGAGACCCTGGACGTGTTGGCGTCGCACTCGAGGGCTGTGAGCCAGTACAAGGTGCGGCTATTACCTACAATTACTGATATTCAGTTGCATTATATGCTCATCTGCTTGTTTAGATCTGCTTGGCGATGGAGGAGAGCGAGGCTGGGTGCGAGGACAAGGCCCGGACGTTGATGAAGCTTTACGGGGCATCGTTCTACGACCTCACGTACTCGGTCCACCCGATGAACCGGCCGGACGAGATCCGGGGCAAGTCTTCGAACGTCGCATGGGCCGTCTCCGATATGATCTCGCGATCAACTGGAGCGACCAACGACGGCGAGGCTTTCCACGGGCACGAGATCGTCACCGTGATGGACGCCGACACGTGCTTCGCGGAGGACTACTTCACGTCCGTAACGTACCATTACGCGGTCGCGACGCCGGAGGAAAGGAAGGTTATGATGTTTGCGCCATCGACGGTGTTCGACAGGTTCGTTGTTTTGGACGTGGGCGAGGTGTGTATGATAGCTGACCTCGGAAATATATAGAAACGCCAACAACGTCCCCGTCTTCGTCCGAGTCACGGACATGTTCTGGTCCATCGGCGTGATCTCCAACCTTTACCGCTCCTCCCCGGTCAAGCTCCCCTGCTCGGCTTACTCCGTATCCGTCGATCTCGTAAACGCTGTCGGCTCGTGGGACGCTGGGCCGGAGGCCATCGGCGAGGACCTCCACATGTACCTTAAGTGCTTCTTCTGCACCGAGGGCAGGCTTATCGTCAAGCCTATCTTCTCCCCGGCATCCCAGTGCAACGTCGAGGGGGCCGGGGAGGCAGGGTGGCGGAGATGGGTCAGCTGCATCGGCGCGAGGTACACACAAGCGAAGCGACACCTTTGGGGCTCCCTCGACACGGGATACTCGCTTCGTCGCGCTCTGCTTGGCATCGTGGCACCCGAGTACGACCGCGTCAACCCATCTGGCAAGGGTCCCACGACCACGGGTTCAAGGGCCTCGGTGGACCCCTTTCAGACGGGCCTCGACCTCGGCGCCCTCATGTCCCTCTTCCACCGCCTCCTCGAGGCCCACATCCTCATGGGTCACTTCTTCGTCCTTGTACTCGTCTCGGCCCTCACGATCCCGATCGCCTCGGCGCTCTACGCACCCCTGGCCGCCATCCTCTGGTCCGCGATCTCAACGACGCCTGAGGTCCACCCGTACGTCGAGCTGGCCGTCGGCGCCGGCTTCTGGATAAAGCTTGCGTGCGTCATTCCCAACGTCATTACCTTCTACTACTACGAGCGGTATCACCGGTGGGTCGGGTTCGAGCGGTGGGCGCTGCAGGAGGACGCGGGTCAGGCGGCTGGCGTCGAGGCGGTTATGGTGGAGGAGGGCGAGCGCGCGCAGGCGAAGTCCATCATCGACCCGTTGCACCCGCAGCACCGTGGCGCTCACTCACGCGCGGCGACCTGCTCGGACAGGTCGGCTGGCGAGGCGGTGCTTCGGCTCGCGGGGCTGACGGTGGCGGCGGAGCACCGGGGGCTGCGGGTTCAGCACCTCGGTCGGAGACCGACCCTGGCTTCGGCCCGCCTTTGGCCGCTCTCGTGCCTGGACTGGGTGACGGTCCCCGTGTCCGGCCTGCTGTTTTACGTGGCGCCGCAGTTCGAGGCGCAGCTGACGCAGCTGTGGACCGACAAGCTTGTGTACAAGGTCGCGGCCAAGCCGGCGCTCCCCGGCGGTGGGGCGGCTGGCGTCGCGATGCGTGGGATCTTGGTGTCGGACGGGGACGTGAAGCGGGCGACGCTGTACACCGCTGGCGTTGTTGACAGCGTGGAGGAGATGCTGGAGGTGAAGGTCGGTGGGGTCGCGGCGGCGGCGGCCGCGTCGGTCGCGTGCAGGCCGGTCGGGGCGGTCGTGAAGTCGTCCGGCGGGGTCGCGTACGAGTTTGCGGGCCACACGCACACGCCGGCCGGGGTGAAGCTCGTCATAACCGGTGCGGAGTATGGGGACGCGGATACGAGGAGCTGCTCGAGCTCGAGGGGGGATGAGGGATATTTTGAAGAAGAGGAGATCGCTGGCGAGCTGGCGCCGTTTGTCGGTGGAGACAAGGTTAGGGCGAGGTGTTAACGGTAGAAGGCTGCACTTCGGGGCCGGGTTATGCATATTTGTGATCCGTAGCTTTTCGTGTACTTGTTTGACTTTCCTTCTCGCGCTTCATTACCCGCAATTTTGTAGGTTTGTTGCATGCATCAGCTTTCATATTTTCTTTTAGATCGTACACTGGCAGGAATGCTACTTTTTCCTTTCACCTTTTCATCTGTTTTATTTGCTTATACTCCAAATGCTCTTTTGATACATGAGCGCGCACTTGCTCACCTAAAGCTTCAGTTTCGAATTTTGCTTCACACTTTCGTCCCAGAATTTACAATACACCTGAGTTAACTACAACTACGTTCGCTCTTGGTGATATCGCCTGCTGCTAAGACGGATGGTAATTCTCCTTGGTAAGTAAGGAGCTGGCAGATAATCGGACTTCAAATTGCGTTGTCAAACCTGGCGCAGGTCATTGCTGGTTGTCCACACCTCCGCCCATTGCACCCAGAGCATCGCGAAGATGGATAGATTATGCTTTCTGGTTGGTTTTGATCCCTTCGACATGTTCTCACGCATCGAAGGTCGACTGGTTCGACGGCCATGCGCAGCTCACGCGGCAATATCAGCTCTTCTTCTATCCGGTGGACAGCACGATTGAGATGGTAGAACGGCTTTCCTCGGGAGAGTTCCGATCGATTAACATCCCGCCTCAGTACGATGTTAAACAGCGGCGGACGTTTCTAAAGCGCACGAGTTCGCACTTGAGGCTCGAAGACCTGCACGTTGGTGCCGCCGTCAACGTGTATGCTCGGCAGCTTACTATCAGAAGTTACGGAGATGAATACACCTCGCGGAGTCTGGACAAGCAGATGGAGAGGTGTGACCTTTCTCCGTTTTAGCCTTGTGTGTTCAAACCGCATACGTCTTGCAGAGCTTTGGTGGTGATCAAACCGAACTCGGTTGGGGGGAGTGGGGACTTTATCGACCTGCTTGTTCGGAATCAGTTCACGATCTGCCGGATGCGGATGGTTCGGTTCTCGCGAGAGTCGGCCGACGAACTAGTCTCTATCGCAGGCAGCGGGAAACCCGATTTCCAGTCAGTCCAAGCTGTGCATGAAAGGGCGTTACTTACTGTGTCATCAGAGATTTATTTTCGTCGCTTAATGGACCGCGAGCCATCGCATTAGAGATAATGCGGACAGAAGCATTCGCTCAGCTGAAGAAGTTGAATGGTAGATTGGTGCATCCGAGAATCGCGTTTGCTTAAAGAAGTTCAGTCTCAACCAACGACGCAAAAAGCCCCTATTACATTTCGACATCGGCCTCGTCATCAAGATCCGTTTGTATTCCTTTTCCTTTCGTCACCCTGACATTTAACCAGGAGATCGCGGCAGTCTTTGACAAAATTCCACGGTCAGACAGGACTGCCATTTTCAGGGACACGACTCTCGCGATAATCCGCCCCCATGCAGTGCATTCAGGTATCTTTCTATTAACGGTTTCGTTTTCGGACAGTCTTCTCATGGCTGCTAAGGGTTGACGGGGAAGATCATGAAGGCGATACAGGAGGGGGGCTTCGCAATAACGGATGCCGAAATGTTCAACCTTGAGCGGATAAATGCTGAGGAATTTTTGGAGGTGTACAAAGGAGTTGTCCCCGAATACCACGTACGAAGTTTGGTAATGGAAAGACATCTCACGTAATTTTTTTTGAAGCTGATGCTCGATCAATTGACGTCGGGGCCTCTGATCGCACTGTATGTTCATAAATCCGCTATTGTAACTAAGCACATTGGTAGTGAAGTAGCCAGCGAAACACCCGACGCCGGCGGGACTGTTGCGGCGTTCCGTGAATTCGCTGGCCCGTCGGACCCGTCTCTCGGAAAGCATCTTCGGCCAAATTCCCTACGAGCCCGATTCGGAGTCGACAAGGTTAAGAACGCTATACACTGCACGGATCTTGCTGAGGATGGGACCTTGGAGGTAAAACTGTGATGAAGGCTGTCATACTGAGACTTTTTAGGTCCAATTCTTCTTTCGCATTATGGTGTCGATGTAGTAACATGATTGCTGGTATGGTTGTATATACTAGAGTCCGCCGGTCCCACCCGTTGTACTTAACTACGGCTTGCACTTCCCTGGTTATTTTTTCTTTGCATTTGTACCGCAGTTACTTAGAAATAATAAATGGTAGATGCATCTTTTAAGAACTGTTGGACGCCATTTCTCGGTGCCCTTCTTCGTCTCTACAGCAACTCGACTTTTAATGTTATAAGAGGAGGGAGTACATAATAAGGAGCAGAAGGCAGAAACGAAGAAACGATGCACGGACAGCCGAGGACGTCCCGAGTCAGATAGCCATAAACGCGAATGCCATCAGCACGCCGACACCAACCGCCCACGAGCACCCACCCTCCGACCTCGTTGCCGCGTTTGAGGACCCCTTCGAGCCCGCTGCGACGCCCGCTGTCGCTGTCGCCACCGCGGTCGTGAAAGCCGACGGCCCATACTTCGGCCCCTGCGTCGGCATCACGTCCACCGCCGTCCCGTTTACCATCAAGCTCGCGACGCCATACCAGCCGGCCACGATATCGGTCGAGTCCGAGACGTATACTTTCCCGTCAGCGGGCTCGGGGATCCACTCCTCCGGCGTCGACACGTCCGACCGAGAGCTGCCGCCCGAGTAGCTCTCCCACCACAGCACCTGGCCAATCGCGGGCCCGGCGAAGGGCACGGGGATGCGAGCGGGCGTCGCGCCCTTCGCGGCGCCGCCGTCAGCAAGCTTCTTGACGATTGCGGTGCCGGTTGAGATCGTGTTCATGTCCACAACGGAACCTCCCTCGAACTGAGTCGGCTGGTACGGCGTCGCGCTGTAACCCCCGTAGACGTACGCCTTGATGCCGAGCCTGTCGCGCATCGACCGGACCGTCTCGGCGCACGTGGAGCCGCAGAAGCCGTTGCCGACGACAGCGACGTTTGCCGGCTGCCACCCTTTGCGAAGCTGGGGCATGGCGTCCATCCATTTGAAGAACGGGTCCACGCAGTCGATGTCGAACGCGCCAGAGAACTGTTCCGTGATGCCGTTGCGCGTGGACGGCTTCTGCGCCTTCAGGATATCGGCGAGCCCCGTGGTGGAGTCGTTGCTGCCGACCGCGATGGCCTGGCCGTTGATCTGGAACATGTAAGAAGGGTCCACGCGCGCCGCCCGGTCCCCGTTGTTAATGAGCCACAAGTCGAAGTCAGACAGCCTGATGTCGAACTGGACGAAGCTGGACGCCGGGAACATGTAACGGAGCAAGGCCTTGCCGGCGCAGATGATGCCGCCGCCGTTGCCCGACACATCCACGATCAGGTTCTTGACGCCGAGGTTCTCGAGCCTCGTGAGACCCCTCGCCATCCCGCCGAGCCAGCTCGTGAGGACATCCTCGTTCAAGTCCCCCGAGGGCTCGAACGAGCTCAGGACGAAGATGCCGACCGTGCTGTTGTGGATCGTGTAGAACCCCGTCCAAGTGTCGCCGTACACCAGCGTCGGCGGGGGCCCACCGGACAGGACTGGGGCCGTGGTGGTCTGTGTGTAGGTCTGGCTAGAACCGGCGCGAGCCGCCGTCGCAGCGGGCGGTGCGTGCTTCCGGGACGTGATGGGGCTCCCGGGCCTTAGCGCGGGAGTCGAGGAGGCTGTCGTCGCACCGGATGAGGTCCTGCCGTTGGCCTTCGCGGCGGGCTTTGGCCTCGGCGAGGGCATACCCGCGAGACCTGGGAAGATGGGTACGCCCTCGGGCCTGACGAGCGATCGCCCGTGCAGCCTATTCGGGCTCTTTGTGGTCTTGTTCTCGAACGCGTAGACGGGCGGGACCGCGCCGTAGGCCGCCGCGACGGTATAGAGCACATTCTGGGTACTCGTGGACTGCTGGTTGTGGTGCTCCGGCGCCTTGTAGACCGCGAATGACGTAGCGGCTGTCGCGGTGGGGTTAGCAGGGGCGTGAGCGTTGGCGTCGTGTTGCGGCTTTTGCGTTGATGCTGGGGCCGCGGTGGTGGCGTGGTCATGACCGTGCTTCTCGTCCTTGGGCTTCTGCAGGACTGAGGACGGTGAGGCGCTCGGAGAGTCTGGGTGCCCGTGCTTAGAGTCGTAAGAGCCGTGGCCGCTATGGCGGTGTTGATCATAGGAGTGCTGGTGATCATGTTGGTGTTGAGGGTGGTCATGTTTGTGCTTGTCGTGCTGATGAGTGGGTGCCGCGGCGACGGAAGCGCCACCGTGCGTCGGGGTGCTATTGTGCTTCTGAGTAGAAGTCGCGGTACCAGGAGTACTGCCGTCTTTTAAGGAGCCGTATTGATGCTTCCGGGCGGATGACGCGACGGCAGAAGAAGTTGCGATGACCGATTTGGTGACGCTAGTAGACGTGCCGGACTTTACTTCATGCACGACCTTCACCGCCGCCGACGATACCGACGTCACAACCGTCCCCGTCTTCTTGTCCTTACTCGCCGGAGGCGTCCCAAACCTCGCCCCCGTCACAACCTTCGTCACCGGCGGCGCCCCAGCATACCCAGGCTTTGAGTGCGTTGTGACACCCGTCGCGGCGACGGTCGTAGACGTGCTGGCGCTCGTCGAGGGCAAGTACTTCACCACCGCGGCCCCCTTCGCCGCGACCGACGACGACACCGGCACAATCTGGATCCCGGGACTCCTGTACCCGTGCCAGTTCCTCGCCGCAGGGCTCCCCTGCGCCTCCCCTTTATGGTAAAGGTAGTCGAGCACGTTGTTCGCGTCGTGGCGGCTCCCGACGACGCCCCCCGAGCCCATGTTCCTGTTCGAGTGCTTCCCGTTGTGATGCGTCGAATGACTCCCCGAGTCCGGGCGACGACGGCCGGAAGCGTCTGGCCGCCTGTGGCCGCCGCTGTGCTTCTTATTGTGATGCCTCTGATGCTCCTGCGATCCCTTAGCGCCGGCGGAGGAGGCGGCGGCGTCCGCGGAGACGCAGTATGCGTTGTAGTAGTCGTTGCTCGTGACGGTTTGCCCGTCTAGGTACGGGTCCGTCAGGAGCGCGAGCCACGGGACCGAGATCGTGACGTTGGTGGAGCCGTCCGGGCTCGTGAGGGTGTAGTTGCGGACGGGCTGTTGGTCAGCGAGGAAGGTGGAGGTGGAGTAGTAGGCGCCGTCGACGACCTGGAGAGAGCCGGCGACGTACTGCGTGCTGGCGAGGGAGTACATGAAGCGGGATTCGTCCGAGTGGCCCGTACCGATATAGTCGACGCCGTAGCGTTGCATGGCGGTCTGCAGAATAAATTGCATGGGAATTCTCATCCTGATATCGTGCGAGGGGAGTACTCACGATTGTATCCAATCCGTCCACGGCTATCACGGAGTAACCTTTATACGAGGTAGGATCGACGCCAAGGAGCTTCTTCCACTTGGCATTAAACGCAGTCGCGACGGCTCCCACGTTTTTCAGGACGCTGTGGCCGGGCGAGAAAATAGTCGAGGCCGCTATCGAGTCCTTCAGGTAGACGACAGGAACGCGATCGCCTGGCGTGTACCGCGCGCCCATGACCCAGGGCTGCATGAACTGGATAACAGAGAAGCATTGCGCGTTCTGCTTGCAAAAGCTTCCAGTTGGAATGCGTTCCAAGTGAAAGAAAAAAGAAACTTAACGAACATAAACGGTGTGCGCGTCGTTTAGGTGGTTGAACGCCTTTGCGATGGCGCTCTGGACGGCGTACTCGGTCGTGAGTGTCGCGTCATTAGCGATCGCCTCCAGCGCCGTCACGATCGACATGCCGCTGAGGGTGGTGGCCAGGTTGATAGAGGGGTAGCTGAGGTGTCGCGTTTTAGCAATACGTCACAAAGTAAATGCATTTCCCGACAAATCAAACGTACATCTGGAGGTACGCGAGGAGGTTGTTTACGATGGACGACGCGAGCGTCTGTGTTGCTGGGAAGTGGTTGAAGCAGCTCATCACGTCCGAGCCGAGCATCGGGGCTGCGTACTGAATCTTGTTGCATGGGTCGGCTGTTGAAAGCGTTAGCTTCACGTCAATGCATGGTCGCCAGCACAGAATGCGTACGTGCTGCCGCGCGGATGGGGACGGCAAGTGCCGCCCCCGCGACGAGAAGGGGGATGAGCATTGCTTGCACGCGTGGGAGGGATGCGCTCGGAGCTAACGCGTCGACACAGATACGAGGGTTGGACGCGCCTTACGATTAACGCTCGCGTTGGACAGGCAGGATGTCTCAGTCGCTCACGGTAGTGGATTGGGCGAGCATTGTCCTCAGCGAGCCCAATCGCGGCATGGACGGCCGGCCTAAACCGCGATTGGAGCGGGACTCTACTCGGAAAACGTGGCAACTTGTTGGTTGAAGTCAAGAAAGCGAAGTGCCGAAACGTTTTTCTTCAACCATGTCCAAGCGATGCCGCAACGCCGAGTTCCGCTCGAAGTCGCTACGACGACGGCCTTAATTTGTGCCGCCATTGTCGAGCCGGGGAGCCGCGGGCCACAACGTCAAGGCGATCAGAAAATAAAATCGAGTTCAAGTCTGAAGTCCCAGTGGATCGTTGCTTGTAGTGTCGCTGTCAAATCCGTTCTCCTTTGCATCGGTTCCCGCCCGCGCCCACCTCGCGTCTCCCCCCGCCGCGCCCTGCTTGTTCCCACAGGATAAAGTCCATCAGTTCCCCCCGAGACCGTCAGCAATGACTGTGCCCAGGATGACGCCGACCGGGCTGAAGGCGCCACACGTCTCGTCCCTCGCCACATCGTCACCAAAGGACCTCGAAGGCTGCTTGAACACTCTGGCTGACCGCAACCGTCACGCCGAAGAGGACTTCATCCATGTCAAGGACGACGGCCGCGAGAAAGCGGACCAGGGGTCGGCATGGGCCGATGGACGACGTGAGGACCCCGGCCCAAAATTCCGCTTTTACGGCCAATGACACTGACACGCACTAATGCATCCCTTCCCTGCGCGCAGTGTCAGGAGGCGCGACCTTGTGGCGGCGAACGTTTCGCATCGCGGCGCGCTTCTGCCGAATTGGGGCCCTGCTCGGAACGCTCCTGGCGGCTGCCATCGTCGTCGTCACGATGTATGAGCTGGCCGCCCGACCGTCGGCGGACCTGCCCACCTTAGTGTCGACCGATAAAGATGACCACGGCATGAGGAGTGTGTCGAAGGTTGTCATCCGGGGTGGGCGTGACGGGGTGGCGGGCGGATGGATCCCAGGAGCTTATTACGTGGAGCTGGATGGTCATCGTGAGTGGTTTTGTTTGTTGAGAGCCTTTAAGTGCTGGGAGGCTTCTGATGCTCCTTGCATTTTTTAGACATTGAAGCTGAAAAGCATCTCGCCGTCCACCTCGCCTTCCACGGGCGCGTCGCGGACGACCACTACCACATCCGCTCCCGGTTTTCCACGCCCCATGTGAACGCCATCTCGTTCACCCTGCACGACTTTGACGCTAGCACCGATGAGGCGTCCATCATTGCCAGCATCCCCAATGCCGCCCGGATTTTCCGCGTGCGCTCGGTGAAGCGGCCGAAAGTTGTGCGCAAATATGGGTTGAGGCGTGAAGAGGGCGGAGGGTTGAGCAGGAGGGCGGGCTTGGATGCGACCCCCAGCACGGGGGAACCTATTCATCATTTCACTGGAGTCAACGATGCCCGCAGCAAGCTCGGGCTGACTGGGAAGGGCGTCACCGTTGCCATCAGTGAGTATAGACTTATTCAGGTTTGTAAGTGTTTGTCGTATTTATTGCGCATCTCTTTCTTCGCAGTCGACACTGGCGTCTACTACCTCCACCCGGCCCTCGGCGGCGGCTTCGGCCCCGGCCACACCGTCAAAGGCGGCTACGATCTCGTCGGCGACAACTACGGCCTCAATGCCACCAGCGTCGCCGTCGCCGTCCCCGACCCCGACCCAATCGACAACTGCTCACCCGAGAGCCACGGGACCCACGTCACAGGGATCGTCGTCGGAGACTCGACCCTGGCGTTCACCAGCACAGCGGCGAACGCGTCGGATTTTCATACGAAGGGCGTAAATTTCACCGGGGTGGCCCCTGGCGCGAGCATCTTGGCTTATAAAGTGTTTGGGTGTGAAGGGGAAACGGGGAACGATATTTTAGCGCAAGCAATCTATAGGGCTGAGCAGGATGGGGCGGATTTGATTAACATGTCCGTTGGAGGCGGGCCGGATTATGCTGATGAGGTTGATGTGTTTGCGGTGCGTCAAATATCCCTGCATCGTGGAAAATCAGACATGCTAATATTGCGTTGCATTGTAGGCCACCGCTGTCGGCAACCGCGGCCACTACGTCTTCGGCTCGATCGGTAACGACGGTCAAGCTGGCGCAATGGTCGGCGGCGGCGAGGGTATTGGACGCGACGCCTTCGCTATCGCCTCGTTCGACAACACGGACGTCGACTTTCTTTCCCTCACCGTCGATAACAAGCCGTATCCCTACCTCGTTGGCGAAAACGCTAATTTCACCCTCGGGAAGGCATACCCTGTCATTGCCAACGACCTCGACGCCGATGTGAACGACAGCATGAACGACGGATTGACGAACGACACTACCGTCGACGCGACGGGGAAGGCGCTGCTAATCCGCTGGGGTACGGGAAAATCCAAGACGAGATGCGACCACGCGTACGCCCTCGGCGCCGTCGCCTGCATCCTGTACTCGAACGTCGACGGTCAGCTCCTGGCCATCAAGGGGAGCGCCTACATCCCCTCGCTCTTCACCTCCCGCGCCGCCGGGCTACAGCTGCTCGCAGACCTGAAGCTCACGGGGTCCGCGTACATCACCGTCACGGACGACTACGGCGTCTTCCCGCTCCTGTCCGCGCCAAGGGTTTCGAATTTTTCATCGGCCGGGTTGGCGCAGGATTTAGCGCTGAAGCCGGACTTCGGTGGGATCGGCGGTAATGTGTTTTCGACCATCTCGCCCCACTCGCAGAAGTCACAGGGGCTTACGACGCCGTATGCGGTGATGAGCGGGACGTCGATGTCGTCGCCGTACAGTGTTGGGATTGCGGCGCTTGTGTTGGAAGCGAAGGGAAAGAACATCTCGTATAACGAGCTCCGGATGTTGCTTCAAGTAAGTGATTGTCAGATTTCTGCCTGTAGATGATTGGCGCCGCTTACCAATTCTCCCAGAACAACGCCGTCTATCAAATGTACGTCTCCGACCAGATCGACTCCGTCGCACGGCAGGGTGCCGGTTTATTAAATGCTTACAACGCCGTCACGGCCACGACGCAAATCTCTCCGCCCGCCCTCGCACTTAATGACACCGACAACCTCCTCCCTACTCATCCGCTAACTATCACCAACATGGCCGCGTACGCGCAGACTTACACTCTCACTTCCGTCAGCGCCGCCCAGCTGAATTGGCACGCACCCGGCGATGACGCCGCAGAGATCTACCCAAACCAGACTCTTACTCGCTCCGAGGCGGCCGTAACCTTCAACAATGCCCCCCAGTCACTTACCATCACCGTTCCCGCCGGCTCCTCCTCCGTCGTCAATGTCTCCATCAACCCACCTGGATTCGCCGATCCTACCCTCTACCCCTTCTACTCGGGCTACATCGTCATCACCGCTCCTAACGCCACCCAGCAGCAGGTCCCCTATGCCGGCATGTCCGGCTCCTGGAACGCCGCCCCCGTCTGGTCCCGCTCCTCCAAGTCCTTCGACGCCCTCCTCCACCTCCCGGGCCAGGTCGCAGCCTTTCGAGCTCTCCTGGGCCCGGAGGCCGTAGCTCCCGACGCGACGGCGTCCACGGGTATCTACGACGGGTCTGGCACCTTCTCCCCACTCGCGGAAGGCGCGAGACTGAACCTAACTACGGGCGCGCTCGTTCTCGTCGCGGCGGCCACGTCGTCACATTACGCGTCTGTCACGGCCGTCTACGCGGGCGCCGCGCCCGAGTCCGTCGCCAATGTCACTAAAGGGTCGCCCGTCATCCTTGCGTGCCCCCTGTCGTTCCCGATCTCGTTCGACCCGTCCACGAACACGACTCAGGTCGTTGGCGCCATCTCGCAAGGGTTGACGTTCTCGCCGCTGCAGAGGAGCGAGAGCGACCCTGCGGGGCCGAGCCAGAGTCTCTTGCCGCCGCTGGTGTTTGTTTGGGGTGGCGGGGTCATGGCTAGGGGTTCGAATGATACGATGGTGTTGCCGGAGGGGAGGTGGAGGCTGGAGTTTAAGGCGTTGAGGCATTTCGCGATGTGGGGGAGGGAGAAGGGGATGGAGGCGGAGGTGAAAGGCCGCTGGGACATGGCGAGGGACCATGACCACAGGTCGGATGAGCCAGTGGTGATGTCGATGCGGTGTGTGCTGTCGAGACGAGGGTTTAGGAAGCAAAGCGGCTCGGGGGACTCTTCGGTCGGGGCGGGCGGCTTGCCGTGCAGCTCGGTGACCAGGTAATAGTGCAGGGCGTCGTCCCAGTGCGTGTGGTAGGCGAGGACGTTCGGATGAGGCGCCTCCTTGGCCAGCACCTCCAGGATCGCGATCTCGTTGGGGAGCGTCGGCTCGGCGGTTGGCGCGATGCAGGAGGCCGGGTTCTCGGCGGCCGAGGCCTTGTAGATGATCTTGACCGCCACGTCCTGGTGGTTGTGGCGCGCGGCGAGGACGACGCCGTTGGATCCGAAGCCGACAACCGATCGGACACGATAGGCGTCGAGCTGGGCGCAATTCCGGATGGCATAGCGGACTGCGGAGCGCGCCTTTCGCTCGTTGAGCTCAAGGCACGCGTCCTCTGCGATGTCGTCGGGAGTGTCAGGGTGGATGACGGTGGATGGCGCGGGCTGCTGAGGCGCGGGCTTGACGAGGTCGCCGCTGGCCGGGGTGAGGGGAGGGGTGAGCTGGCCCTTCATGGCGCGATGGCAGGGCAGCGAGGACACGTCGTTGTCGTCGACGAGGGTGGAATCGGACGAGACGGAGACGTCTGTCGCGGTCCGCTCCCTCCTGGAGTGGCTGTCGTGGCTGTCGAGGCGTGAGAAGGCGTCGGTCATGGTGAAGTCGTTTGGCAGGAGGAAGTCGGCGATCATAACCGGGACTCGGATGTTATGGTGGGTGGTGGAGTATGTCGACGATGGGGCCAGTTGATGGGGGAGAAGCGCGGGTTAATGAATGCTCTGCGCAGCGGGGTGGGGGATCGCACTTCAAAGCAAATTAAACAAATTCTGGGAGACACCACCGGAGCCTTCAGCCAGAACCGGAGGAGCGGCCGCAACGTGCGCCCGATCACCTCAGCCGAAAGACGACGGCGCGTCCGCAAAAGTCGAATCCGTCGACTTTGATCGTGACGCAAAGTGTGGCGAATCGGTGGCTGAACTGCGGCCGACTGCACTGGCTCGTCTTGACTCATAGTTGAGTTAGTTGCCGTGCTGCCGACTTCTGCCGACATGCCGACATTGCCGACATGGCTGATATGCCATCCCTTTTCGGGAAGATCGGGGAATCTCTATCAATCATTAACTAGAACGAGAAAGGAAGATTGATACTCGTGTGCGATAAAACGAGTATCTGGCAATCAAAAGGATCGGCTTCACTTCGTGCTGAGGAGGCTTATCATCATATATTATTATGACATACGGACAAGGTTTAAGTGGAAGATAGTTTGGTCTGATAAACAACAGAAATTCGTAACGATAACTACCAAAAATACAATAACTTCCGAAAACTTTACGGATACTTTCGACCCAACTCGAGGACACCGACCGCCTGGCCACATACCCACTCGCATTTCAACATGCTGACCTGCCCCACAGATTCCAACTACGATTTGATATTCCTATTCACCCCCAATGATTACGCTGTAAAAACTTACTTTGCGTCCCGCAAACCCTTCCATTAACCATCGTCTTCCTCCTGCTCGGACAGCTGGACAGCCGCCAATTCGCCCTCCTCGCTCGAGTACAGCTTGAACCCATCTCCACTGCCTTGCCCCCATGTTAATTTAAAAAAAAAAAAACTATATCTCGTCACCCCCACCTTCAACCGCCACCGCCGCCAGGATTGTGTGGAGCCGCCCCGTGACGGCAAAGGTGGGAAGCCTTAATGCCGATTTTCAGACGATCACGTCCACCCATGGGATGGTTGATCGAGGCACGAGGGTTCCATGTCCCACTCCGTCTTCATCGCTGGTGGTCGTAGTCCTCTCCCGACACCGGTTTGTTTTCATACCATTTGAACTGCATTCGATCATTTTCGGACTGTTCAATCCGGCCGCGATTTTTTCACCTCGATTGAAAGAGGACTTCGGCTGAAGTCGCCTTCGTGGTGGCCGTCTCTGCCTTCCGCCTTGGTGAGCGACGACGATCCCGGGAGCATCTGAGGTATAATGTCGTCCCGGCAATCTCTTGGTCAGCTTTCGGTATGGAAATGAACGCCACCGACCCGGCAGCGACGGTGCACGGCGGCGGCCCGTCGTCGAAGGTCCTCACGCATGTCATGATCATAGAGTACGCCATCGGGTTCCCTCTCAACGTCAGTGTTTAAATCTTTCCCTCTGGCTGGCGGCCGGCCGCCCGCGAGACTTGACCTCTTTCCTTCCTGAAACATCACAGGCCATCGTCGTCGCGGCGTACATCAAGCACCGGCGGAAACTCCTCGTACGGACCATCGACTACCTCTTCCTCGTCGTCATTCTCTCCCACTTGGTCTGGTGCGTCCTCTTCGCCTGGGTCCAGGGCTACATCGTCGTCACCCTCGGTGGCTTTTCGGAAACACCCCGGGGGATCTTACTGTGCGAGGTGGCCGGCATCATGCTGCTGGAGACTGCAGGACACGCCATCACGGTCCATATGCTCATGTCGATCGACCGCTGGCTCGTCGTCGTGGCCAAGTTCAAGGATACGCGACCGACCTTGTTCACAATCTCGGCGTGCGTGGAGCTCCTCTTCGTCGGCTTCGGGGTCGCACAGATGCACTCGACCAGGACGTTCGAGCCAGCAGAGTCCGGGCTCTACTGCTTCTTCCCCTTCGTCACCTCACGCCCGGACTTCCGCGACCTGGCCGTCACGATCTTCGTCAGCGGGTTCTGCGTCAGCACTGCCACCGTCGTCCTCGGCGCGTACGGTCACATCTACTTCCGTGCCATCCGCATCCGTCGACGGGCATCCATGGCCCCGCCTCCCGAGATCGTCTCGGCAGAGTCCGGCGACGGCGGGGTCGGCGCCGGCGGGCCTAGGCACATCTCGTCCCTGGGCAGCAAGTACGCGAACGAGGTCGACACCCGGCAGGTGTTCTTCCGCTGCATCGGGATCCTGGCCGTCTTCCTCGCCAGCTACTCGTTCGAGTTCGCCAACTTTGGCTACAGGCTCATCGTGAACGGAAACGTGGCGGGATGGGTGGACGGGGTAGCGTCCACGATGGCGGCCGCTGACACGGTGGCCACGCCCATCATGATCGTCTGCATGAATGAGAATCTCCTGAAGGCGGTGGAGTCGCTGGTCGGCTTCACGCTGCCGCCGTGGAGAGGGAGGAGGCCGTTGGAGGAGGCGGGACCTCTGATCGACGGCGTAGGCATCGACCGAGATGGCGGGGTTGGGAAGCAGGAGGAGGACGGGGTTGGGAAGGTGGAAAAGGACGGGACGGAGAAGGGGGAAGACGGTACGGCTGGGAGGCTGGAAGGCGCATCCCTTATCAGGGCAACGGCGGATTAGCTAACGAGCGAGCAAATCCATGTAATGTTCCTTCTGTTGTAAACAACTGAATAGAGGCATTGAATCTGTAGCTGTCACTCTTTCTTATAATCAAACGTGCATGCTTTATTTTTTGCCGAGTGTTGCTCGTCTCTCGAACAAGCTGTCGCATCTGTTGCCCAGGTCTTGCCGACTCAGTTCGTTATGCACGGCGCAGATGCGATACGGATACTGAGGAAATATTAATATCCCGCGCTTATGCACTTGCGTGAATGCGTGGTTGGTCTTCGAGTCCGGTTCGGGAACGAAGGAACTTTATTTAATCCCCCTCTTCGACATGGCCGAAGAGAATTGGCCATATTTAGTATTGTTTTATCAGATGTTTGATTTAATTAACGAATGGATAAGAGGAGAAATACAAAAAAAGGTGGCGAAGAGAGCGAATAGATGGACGACTCTCAAAGTAAGTTGTTCGAAAAGCCGGCGGCACAGGGAGAGCCACAGAAGAAGGTTTGGCAAAGAAAGGCAAAGTAAGCAATGGCGCTCGGTAATTGAAGAGAAAGGGAAGACTAAGGTTGGCGTTATGTCAGCCCTTCATTAAATAAGTTTCTCGCCTTCACCTCCTCGAGTGACCTAAACACCTTCATCAGGCCGCGGACGCCCCCGACGACACCACCGACCCGCCGACGGACGACGCATTGCTGCCCTGTATCTGATCCCCGGCCCCAACCCCACCTCCCAGCCCGCTAACGATGCTCGTTGGTGCGGACGAGCAAGCCGAGTCCTTCCTCGCGCGCTCGACCGCCGCAACGGCCGCGGCCATTATGACCGCCGCCGACGGCGGGCGCGGCTGCAACAGCTGCTGGGCCAGCGGAGCCGAAGGGCAGGTGGTGGCTGGTAGGACGAGGACGGAAGAGTTGTACGGCTCCGCCAGGGATCGGCCGGACACGCGGCGGGCCGCCGGATTCGAGGACGGGAAAGGGTCCGAGCGGCGGTTGTGCTTGCCTGGTATCTGTGAGGACGCGTGCTGAGCGTGGCGGGTTTTGGAGGGTCGCGTGTGGGAAGGGTGGAAGGTTGAGGTGGTGGTGGCGGTGGCTGCTGGTGCCGGGGCGGTTGGTGCGTCAGCCCAGTTTTGCGAGACGGATGGCGGAGGGATTGAGGAGGGTTCGGGGACACTGTGACCGTCGTCGGAGTCGGTCGCTGTGGAGGGCCGCATGGAGCCAACGTCCGAGAGCAGACGAGCAGGCGCAGCGTGAAGACGGGGTGCGGGCTCCGGCTGGGTCATGAAGGGGTTGCCCGATGCCGGGCTGCCGGGGAATTCAATGGAGGTTCGATTTGAGAGGGCGCTTGTGGTCGAAGCAATTGACCCGACCGCTGGCGTTGACGAGGTCACAGGTGCGTGCAACGGATGGTGCCCGGTGGGCCCCGTACTTGAGCTCAGCTTCAATAAAGAGCCATTCGCCTGTCCTTGCCTAGCCGACCCCTTAACATGCCTTATCCCTGACCCAGAAGCCGCCTTCCTGACGGTCGGGTACTGGAGCGAAATGACGCCGGACGGCGTCATGATGAGCTCACCGCCATCAACGCCGCCGTCATCGTCCCCATCACCGCCCTCCTCCTGGCTCTGTTCATCATATGTAATCCGCGACTTGGCACCAAATGACGACGGCCGAGACCCATCCGCGCCGCCCATACCCGCCCCAACCCCGCTCGCGATCGCGCGCCCCATAAT
>JADGJL010000566.1:0-17960 GCA_027600665.1 Irineochytrium annulatum
CGCCACCTCCCCAGCAGCCTCCTCCGCCCCCAATGCGGCCGTGGGACGAGCTTGGGATGACGCCGCGGGATGATCCCATGACT
Source organism: Irineochytrium annulatum (assembly GCA_027600665.1). Taxonomy (NCBI): domain Eukaryota; kingdom Fungi; phylum Chytridiomycota; class Chytridiomycetes; order Chytridiales; family Chytridiaceae; genus Irineochytrium; species Irineochytrium annulatum. The sequence continues at coordinate 84 of JADGJL010000566.1, forward strand.
GGACTCGAGACCTCGTCGGCGATCCAGAGCGCGTCGCAGCCGAACGGGCATGTGTCGCACGTTGCAGACAACGTCCCAGCGAGCCCGGTTCTGCCGTCCAGGACCCCGACGCCGTCGAAATCGCCTTCGCCCATCGAGGGTGAGATCCGGCCAAACTATCGACTAAAGTATACGCTTACGGGCCACAAAAAGGGTGTGTCGTCGGTCAAGTATTCACCGGATGGGATGTGGCTCTGTACCGCATGTAGGGATCTTTAACACTTGGCATGCCAGCCGCCATGTTGACGTTAATATTTCTTAAGCCGCGGATAAGACCATCCGGCTGTATCACGCACATAACTCGCGGTACGAAACGACGCTAAAGGGACACAAGGCCGGCATCAACGATGTGGCCTGGTCGACTGATTCGCGTCTTATTTGCTCAGCATCCGACGACAAGACCATAATCGTTTGGGACATCGAGTCGGTAAGACATATCCGAGTCAAAGTCCATAGTGACAGGTGCCAGGAGAAAGAGGTCGCTGTGCTACGGGGACACACGAGCTACGTCTATTGTATGACCACCTCAGCGTTATCAACGTTAAATTGACGTATCTTAGGTGTGAGCTTTAATGCCCAGTCCAATCTTATCGCTTCTGGCTCCTTTGACGAGACGGTGAAGATATGGGACGCGAAGCACGGCAAAGTCTTGAAAACTCTCCCGGCACATTCGGACCCAGTAACCGCCGTGTGTTTTAATCGGGATGGGTCGCTTTTGGCGTCATCGGGTCATGATGGATTAATGTGGGCTTGATATTTTCTGTTCTTTAGCGTTTACAGTTTGAAGTCGGATTTGGGACACAGCCTCCAGCCAGTGCCTGAAGACTCTGATCGACGGCGATGATCACCCGGTGTGAGTTTTCCATTTCTCATCGCTCTTTTTTAAAAAACGCAATAGATCGTTCATTAAATTCTCCCCGAACGGGAATTACATCCTCGCCTGTAACCTCGACAATACAATTAAGCTGTGGAACACGTCTACTTCAAAGATCGTCCAAACGCTCCGCGGTCACAGGAACACTAAGTATTCTATATTCTCGTGCTTCTCGACGACGTCAGGGGATTTACTCGTTAGCGGATCAGAGGATAGGAGGATATATATCTGGGATCTGAAAACGAGAAGAGTGGTGCAAAAGGTTTGCGATGGGACGGAATATAGTTTCTTATCAAAGCTTCCTTCTTTTGATCAGCTGTCGGGACATAGTGGTATGTCTTCATTATTTAATGCTGTTCCTAAAACCTCCCTTTCTTTGGGCGTTGGTAGATGCCGTAATTGCGATAAGTTGCCATCCGACCTTGGATATGATAGCCTCCGGGGCGATCAATAGCGACAACACCGTGAAGATATGGGTGGATTCGAAACTGGAGCTGTAGGGTTGTTTGTTTTGGCATGAAGACGCTTGCGGTTTACGTTGTATATTAAATTCCGTACTGGTTTTTCATATACAAAATGGCGAGGGGGGAAATGAGAATACGCACATTTGCGGCGGTGACAATATTCTGAAAGCGTGGAAAAACAGTAACCAAAGAGAATAGTAAAAGCGAATGAACAACAGCAGCATTAAACAAAAATTAGAATGGAATCAAAAGGGATATCGGATAAACGACGCAAAAAAAATCTCCACACTCTAAACTTTTAAAGGATTCTCTACCGAAGAAGCCGGCTTCATAGGCGAATCTGGAGAGCCTCCTTGTTGTATCTTTTCGTGCTTGTCGTCGACATGATGTACTCTGCATTTCAACGATTAGAACAAAGCTCTCAAAACTTTAAACGAAGTACTAACTCGGCGGGCACGGGAACGACCTCGTGCTTGTCCTCCGGGGAGCTGAGGCATGACCAGTCATACTTTTTGCCCCACCGCTTTAATCGCTCGCAATGGCGTCGGCTAGGAATGGACGTTTATATAAGACTTTATAGTTGGTGATAAACTTACTGCATGCCGTGGCCGTAAGTCAACGGACTGAAGTCAATGTACGTCCAGATCACTAAAAAGGAGATCAAAGCGACCAGCACCCAACGAGACGGCTCCTTCAAGCGGTGGGTCGCGATGTCGAACAGCGCGCCAGCCATTAAGATCGCGAAATACAGCGCCGGAAAGTAGTGGTGAAGGAAGAGCTGCATTTGAAATTGTTAGCGGCGTCGCGTCTAAAACCCCATTAAGAAGGAAAACAATCGCGCATACCTGACGAGACATCAAGAAGAACGGGAAGTAATGCATTAACCACCCAAGGAAGACAAATATGCATGCGTTAAACGCATTGGTCGGGAAACCCCTTCGGAACAATGGGATTTGACGCTTCTGTAGCAGGAGCGACACGCCGTATAGGATGATGTAGGTGAAAATCGCCAGCGTCGAACCCAGCCAGACGAGGGGGTTCCCGATCAAGTAAATTTGACCGGAGTTATTCCCCTTTGCGGTCCAAAAGCTGATGCCGCGCTTCAAGAAGGGCCAGGAAGCTGACACATTGTCTTAGCAATCTATACAATTGGCCTTTTGTAAATCAAGCTTACCAGGGCGTGATTCGAACGGGTGAGAGCCCTTTAAGCCCGCATTCGTCCTCCACATAACCGCGTTCAACTCAAAAAACTTCTTCCAAAACCCGGGACGCTTATAGTTGGTGTGCTTCGCGTCCGCCGGGAGGAGGCTGTTCTCGTTGTACTCAATCCGCCAGCTGTATTTTCTCGTAAGACATCAAATATATAGTCAACAAAACAAACATCGTGTGTGACCGCTTCCCGTTCTTGGCGCAAAGCACTTCCTGCTGCCCAAAGCCCCACTCGGGCAGCTTGACCGAGTGCGAAAACAGCTGGCACCATGTGTTAACGTGGATAAGCCGAAAGCGCGTCTGGATGGCTTTCACGTAGGGATCCTTCGGATTCGGGTCGATGACCTCGAAACGCCAGTGATCATTGGTGTCGCCGGGATAGCCCGGCTCTCCATATCCCGAAACCTCCATATGATGCTCGTTGTCAGTCACAGGGGCGCGTATGTCGTGGCTGTGCAGATGCTTCGACGTAGGAATATGCCCTTCAAATTAGTTAGATAAACTCTTTCGACTTGGCGGTTATACATAGTCTGACAATATCGCCGTTCTTAATCAGCGTCAGGTTGGTGATCGGAGGCTCCGCGGTGGTTCCGTTGATCGTAATCAGCGCAGGCTTTAGCAAGAAGCCACTGTTCTCATCTTGAAGCAACTTAGCACCACAAAACGAGAAACGCGAATTACCTCTAAAAGGGTAAAGAGTGATCTGCTGCTGCTTTGAGCCCGTCGGGTAAAAGCTCTTGTGCGAATGCAAGTAACCCCCGCTAGTGGCGTCGTGGCGAATGTAAACCTTAGAGCCGTAAGCGACATCCGCCGGCGTGTCCCGGATCTCGTTCCCCTTCAGGGTCGACTGGAACTCGGGCGACATGAAGCCGGAACCGCCGCCGGTGTTCGGGAGGGCCCAAAAGTGGATTTGAAACAAGAAGGCGTAAATGCAGAAGGGTATAAAGATCAAGCACAGGGCCCGGGCCAAGAAATGCTTTCCGAATTCACGCTAAAGAAGGAACTTCAGAACGCCCATTGTTAATCTATGAACATTACCAGTGAAACTTTCGTGTCGCCCAGGAGGATCCACAAATTTTGCAGGGTTGAAAGACCGACTGCGGCGATAATGAACAGCCCGACCCATTTCACGCTAACAGCCAGGCCCAAGAAGACGCCGGTCATGGCCAAAGGGTACCACCATGTGAACGTGAAAGGTCTAAAGCATTAATATCACGCATCACATGCAGAGGGCTTACTCTTCTTGGTTGCTTAGAAAGTCCGTCCACATCATTGCCGCCAATCCGATGAAGAAGAGAAGCGGGGAGTCCTACAGGAAAAAGCAAAATGTAAGACTGTGACTGAAAGAGAAAGGTCAAGTGAAAGCGAAACAAACTTCCTTACCAGCAAAATCAGCCGGGATTGCCTAATCAGAGCAACACGAAAAAGAGTTTCAGTTGATATTAATTCGTGCTGATCAATGACGAAGAAACAACGAGAAATCGAACGTACGTTGCAAACCCGTTCTCAAAAAGCAGCATGAGCCCCGTCAACACCGAAGCCGGATTCGTGAACCCCATGTTTCTCATCGTGATGTACGAAACCGGCACCAACAACACCCCAAAAATCCCCGGCAGCAAACGCATCGTCACATAAGGGACATGCGGGCCGAGATAATCAAGCCCAATCTCCTTGAACGAGAACGACCCGTTGTAACCGCCCAAAACGCCCGTTGCAGCAACCAACAACTTCCCCAGCGGTGGGTGCACATCCATGAAAAACTCCCCGCGGATGTACTTGCTCCCGAATCCGCCTGTATGAAATGTGCGTCAGCAAAAGCAAGCAAGCATCAAGGGCGGATCCTTACCAAAATGCACCTCATCGAACACGACCTCTGAGGGCTGCGATATCCGGAACAGCCTCACAATGGCCGCGACGATGGTAATGAATCCCAGGATGTAAATGTTGGATTCTTGTCCGCGGTCGACGAAGGTCCTGCCCAACTGCAATACACGCCATTACCATCAGTATGTGATTCCGTGGGATCTTCCACGGTTCACTCACGGTGTCGGCCTCATCCTGATCAAAAGACGGGAGGACGGGATCGCTCTTCTTCCGCTGTCGCTTTCGTAGTTCGGCCATTGCGCTGGAGGAGAACAGTCGCGAGCAATGCGGTCCCTCACTCTTCCGAGCACTTTATCAAACTGCTGCGCTTTGCGTTCTCCAAGGCAATCCAAGCCGCTTCTTCGCGAATCCAAGCCTTTGCGAATCTTTCAAGCTTTTGGTCATCGTGTGATAATATTCACTATAAACTACCACGCCTGCGTCCCATTCGCCCAAGCAACGTCCAGCGCGCTTCAATGACCTCCTCCGTCACCCCTCCGTACAACACTAGCGCCTTCAACACCTCCACCGGCAGCCCTGCCACTACCGGGACCCTGCTCGCATCCTTCCCGTCCTCCCCAAACACAAAACCACTCAAATGATGCACCGCAATCCTCTCCAGCAACCCATGCGCATGCAATCCTTGCGCCAGTGCCTTCGCATAAGCCTCAAGCAAACTCGGGTGGACCTCCAGCGGCTCTAGGAACGCTTCGATCGTGACGGGCGTCTCGTCCCAATCGAGGGCAATCCGGGGCAACAGGCCGTGGTCCTCGCACTCGCCCCAAAAGAGCAAACGAAAGTCCGGTGGGTAGGTCATCTGCAGCGGGATCGTGATGAACTTTGTGAACGCCTTGTCGTGGGAGGGTGTGAAGGTGTAGTGTGAGAGGGCATGCTGGTAGAGATTGTAGAACTTCGCGCCGCCGCCCATAAAAGTATTCAAGTCCACTGTCGAGATATTCCGACAGCAGGCGGTTAGGAGAACGTCCAACTTGCTCGCGATGTCCAGCTTCGATAAAATCGCCTCGTGGTCCGCCCCTGCTAGCGTCGTGCATTTAAACAAGTGCGCCAGGACCGCTATGTGCGAGGAGAACGCGCAAAGTTCAAGGAAGAAGGCCTTGACCAGACTCAATGTTGCCGATATAATACAATCAGCCGACTCCACCTCGTTGGATGCAATGAACTCAATAGGGTAGAAGATCCAGTCTGAAATTCCCTGGGAGAGAGCGAGCCCTAGGATATCTCGCAAAAGCTCGCCGCCTTCTTCAGACACGTTCATCAGACGCAGACTTCGAGAACCCAGTAGTACATTCGCCGCTATCGCTCGTCTGTCAGCTCCTCCCCGTAACACGTACAGGAACGCCGCTTTCATCACATCCCGGTACTCCTCGACACCGCCTTCCCGCGTTTCAGCGCTCAACATTTCCGCAATAGTTCCTTGCAGTTCGATGAGCCCGGACGGGAGCATATCACCGCGTTCAGGTGATAGAAGCAACGCATGCAACCGTGGCATTAACGATCGCCCAACTTCGACACCTCCCGACTTAACTTCCGGCATCGTCGCTACAACCTTCATATACGCCCGCAGAAACAGGCATCTGAAATGCAGACTAAGCACTTGTTCGACACTAGGCAGTACAACGACACCCGTGAGCGCACGTCCCTGTCGGTACGCCTGCAAATTCTCCATTTTGAAATTTAAAACATCTTCACACGCTAACGTGACAATCGACCGCCCCGCAGTTTCGATCTGAAACAACTTCGTATCGAACTTGTACAAATGATCCGTTGCAGACTTATGCACAACAGATATAAACTTCGCCACGACTTCTAGGCATGCCGACAACGGCGCGAAATTGTCTTGGTTTCCGGTCGTGAACGATGATTCCAGATACTGCGCCGCGTATGGCACGAATGGGAACAGTGCGTCGATGTAGCTTTCCTTATCAGATTCGTCCGTGAAAGCCCCCTCAAGGGCCGACACCATACGCCAGAACGCCATCGCTCTAATATCCGCATCCTCGCTCTGATCAGCAACCACCTTCGACATTATCGCGGCCTTCTCCAGGAACAGCTTTCGATACTCTTGAAACATTCGCTCCGAAACGCCCGCCGCGAAACTCTTCTCCAAAAGTCTGTAGCATTCCGTATTCAGCCCCAACATCGCCTGCGTGTTGCCTCTCGCATCGACTGATATGAATCTAAATATGTTGTCCAGAAGCCCGGCCTCCTCCACGCTTTTCGCCCGTTCCCCACTCCCACTGCACAGCGCCACCAGCAGCCTCACAGCCTCCTGCGCCACCATCACCACCTTCTCATCCGCTGTCGGCCACGTCACGCAAATGAAGCGCTTGCCCACTAAGCGCAAAAAGCCGTGATGCTCTACCAGGTCATTCGCGGCCTTCCGCGAGTTCCCGCATAGCAGAGCCAGGATGCGAAGGATCAGCACGTCGTTGGTCTTGCTCGATACACCGGCGTTCATCAAGTAAAACAGCCGCGCAATCACATTCGTGGCGTTCATGCCCTCAATAAAATCCGCTCGAAATATCGCCGAGAAATCTTCCAGCGTCTCCGGCTGCTTCTCATCGTCGCCCGCCGCTGCCCGCCCTCTCCGCACGCCACCATGCCGCGGGTAAATCTCTTCCCGCCAAGTATCCACTCCCGCATCTCCGCCCATGCATATGTACAAGCACTCGAGCCCAACTGAAATTGCCGTTTTATGCGCATCGTCGATCGAGCACCGGATTTGGATCAGACAACTCGACGCGTATATATCCTCCTCGATAACATGCGCCTCGTCTTCGCTGAATCGGCCCGTTCTCAAATTCGCGATGATCAGGCCGATTGTCCGTAACGCCGTGATGCGCTGCGCGGGCACGGCGCTTCGGAGGAGGTGGTCGAGCTCGTGGATGGTGTAGCCGGGCGCGGACGGGGCATCGCCGTGATGATAGAGGCCCGAGTTGGGGTCGACAGCATCGTCGGGGTGAATGACCAGGCCGTCCAAATCGAATCGCAGGTAACCGTCGGTGGCATTCTCGGTCGCAGGCAGGGGTTCCGTCCACTCCAGCTTCTTCCGCTCAAAGTCTTCCGACTTCTTATCCACCCTCTCCGTTATGAAAGGCTCCGCCAATTCCAATTTCTTCTTTTCAGCGCCTTCCTTTTCGTTCTTCACATCCCCGTCCTTTACGTCATGTTCCACCAACCCGCTATCGTCAACACCCGCGTACCTCCCCGCCGCCCGCTTCCTCAGCATCTTAATCACACCCGGATCCATCGTCGCATATATCTGCGCCATGGCTTCCTCCTTTTCCTCGTCCGTCATCGCCAACACCTTGCCCACGTTCTCCCTATGGATCTCCGCATCCATGCCGGCCGCGGCTTCCCGATCAAAGTTCAGCACTTCCGGCTCTGCCGCAGACACGATGCCCCTTTCGTCGTTCGGCAGACGCTCGACGGAGGGGAAGCCCGTGGCGTGTACTTGGGTGGTGTTCATGCGGAATCTCGTAGGCAGGTCTTTCTCGACGATGTTGCGGAGGACGCCATCGTACGGCTCGCGGGACCAGTTGACGGAGGCAGCTTCCACGGGGATTGCAGAAGAGGCGGACGGAGCGGATGCGGCCTTTTCCCTGGCCCGGCGTTGGGCGAAGAGCGACGGCATTGCATGGAGTGCGGGAGAATTTGACGATTGCTAGATCTGAAAGGGACCGACTGACCATGTGGGACAGCGATACGGAATCCCGAAGAGCGTCGCGAGAGTACGGAGAAGGCGGTGGAGATGTCGACCGGGGCTCCATTCAGTCTCGGCAGCCACGGCGACGGGGTAAGGAGCTCAGGGGCGAAGTCGATGCCGACCGAAACTCTGTGGCATCGATGCAATCGCGAAGACGGGAGAACGAGCTTAAAGGCGAAGATGATGCGGACCGGAATTCTACGCAATCAATGCAGTCGAGGGGACGTGAGAGTGATCTTAAAGACGCAGCTGAGGCGGACCGGAACTCTGCACGATCGATGGACTCGAGGGGTTGGGAGAGCGATCCCAGAGGCACAGATGATGTGGACCGAAACTCTATACGATCGATGCATTTCAGCGGACCAGTGAGTGAACCCAGAGGCGGAGATGACGCCGAACGGAATTTGTTGCGGTCGATACAGTCGCGGGGACGGGACAGCGAGCTCAGGGGTAGAGACGATGCGGACCGGAACTCTTTACGATCAATGCAGTCGAGGGGTAGGAGCACGACGCCTCAAAGGAAAGCGAAGAAAAAGAAATCGAAAAAGAAGGCGGACGAGAACACGGAGCAGCCGAACGGTGATCGGGCGCTCTCGCGACTTGCCAATGCGAGCATCACAACCGACAAGAAGACGAAGAAAAAGAAAAAGCAATCTTTCCGCTCTGGATCCCGAACAAAGTCCGGGAAAAGGAAGGGCAAGAAAAAGCAAGACGCGGAGCCCGTTTTGGAGGAATCGGCCATCGTACGACTGTTCTCTGAATGCGACATTAAGGACCCGGAGTTTTATCACAACAGCATCATCAACGTGCACGTGAGGGGAGCCGATAAGTTGAGCCCAAATGCGACGATTTTGAACCCGTTGGTCAAGATCCACTTCATAGGTGCGTATATTGGTCAAGCGACCCGATGCTGAAGGCGGTTGAAGACACTGCCACCGGTTTGTATGTGCACAAAGAGAACTCGCTCATTCCTGCGACCACGTACCACGAGACGGGTCAAATTAAGCACGTTGTGCCAATTTTAACAAAGGTATTTACGCATGTGGTTCCAACTCGCTCGATTCACATCCTTCAGCCCTTTAGCCTAGCGAAGAATCATACCACAGCACCGAACTGGGATGAAAACATCGTCGTCAACATCCCTTACATGAGTCTTTTAAGCGAAACGCACGCCCTTTTTTTTGAAATCCTGGACTTCGAGAGCGGGAAACAGTATGTTTCAAAATAGTGTAAACTCACATTTTGGCTTTTAACCTGCCTTTTAGTCTAGAATCAGGATGGAACCGGATTGCATGGGCCTTCCTCTTCGTGGTTGGCGGGACGAAGAAGGTCAACACAGAGCGGCCGGCGAGGCTGCAGCTGTATAAGTACCATCAAATTCGAGCGAACGACTATGGCGAAATCCCGCTTGTTTTTGAGATGTGGAAGATGGGCAAGAGAATCAAGTACCCTTCGACTCTGTAAGAGTCGGCCTTTTTGCTGTGTACTTTACACTAACGTATAAAACGCAGCCACGTTGAAATAAAAGCCAGGCCCTATCTGCATGAACAGCTTGTGCAGTATCGGCCACTTCACGCCATGCAGAAGGAACAGGGAAAGTTGACATTTGAAGAGGTTTGCGCTTGTGGTTAAGTGCAGTGCTCACGTTACGTTTAGCTTATGCAAGAATATTTGTCCAATCGTTTCGTTGAGGCCTCGAACTTAAATCTCGCAAACATGAACAAGCAAGTCCGTTTTATTGTTTTGGGTTCTATTCTGCAGACTACTTACTCCATCATTAGGCGCAATGGTCCCGCGTCCCCGGCGAAACGTGCAAGATCCCAAATAAACTCGTCTTCGCGCTCGATTCCGGAGCAAGGTGAAAACTACGCGTCCTGTCAATCTTAGCGTGTTTACTTAACTCAACTACAGCGGCTCGCTCTCCTGCTCGTTTTCCTCGAGCGGCCTCTTCCTCGCGGTCGCTTGCTCCAGCAACGACCTCCACACTATCAAACTCTTCGACGCCATCACCGGCCAGCGCGTCGCCAGCCTCCCTGGCCACCGCGATATCATCTACGAGCTTTCCTGGGCTCCAGACGTCGAGTACGTATAATTGTCCTTGTAAAGGTCTCATTTCCATAATACTTCCGACGCAGCTGGTTTGCCTCCGCCTCCTCCGACGGCTCTGTTCGCATCTGGGCCCTCGATCCCCGCCGCGGCTTTGCGCAGGCCTCCCTCCTCCTCCACCCGACGTACGTTTACTCCGTCGCCATGCACCCGCTTTTCGCGCAGACGCGCCTGGTGGCCACGGGCGCGTACGACGGGAACGTGCGGATATGGCGGACGACGAAGGAGTACGACAAAGAGACTAGACCCGTGGAGATCTGTTACGGACACCGGACGAACGTTAATGCTGTGGCATTTGACAATGAGGGAACGAGGATGTACAGCGGGGACGGGGAGGGCGTGTTGAGGGTTTGGTGTTGTCGTGTATCAAGAACTGAGGGATTTGAGGGGTTCGAGTGCATAAAGCTGATTAACCTAGCAAACGTAGGGATCTTCGTGCTTATATAACTGCTAACTGGGATACATTAGGAGATCTCTATATCCTCTATCCGCGTCCACCCAACCGGCCGTAAAATCCTCATTACGATGGGCAACGACGTGATTCAGACGCTCGACGTCCGCATTTACCGCGTTCACAGCACGTTCCTAAATCCCGCCCTGGGTCCCGCGGGCTCCCCGCAGCGGAAGCAGCTAGAGGAAATCCCGGACTGCCGGATCGCTCGAGCCGAATTCTCAGCTTGCGGGACGTACGTGTACGGTGCGACGCCGGACACGCGCGTCTGCGTCTGGAGGACGGATACTGGCGCGTTGACGGCGATCTATCGGCACTTGAATTTATCGGGAGCAGTGAACTCGATCGCGTATCATCCAAAGGATGACCTTGTCGCCTTTGTCGCGTGGGGAAGCTTCCAGCCGTTGACGGTGTTTGGGTGGGATAAGCGCGTAGAGCCACTTGAGGAAAAGGTCACCGCCGTCGTTGGATGTTTGCATTCCCCAGGCTGACACATTTTTCAAGTTATCACCACAGGACCTTAAGATGGGCTCGCCAACGCACTCTCCACAGAAGTCGGCTTTTTCACCTACGAAAGGGGCTAATGCAAATCACCCCTATCATCACGACGACGTCGATGCAGGACAATACGAATACGATAATTCCGACGCCGGCCAATACGCGTACGCCCCACCCGAGTATCACCGGCCCTACGACCATTACCGCCCCGCCAGTGCCACACGGATAGAAACCCGCCGCAGCTCTCACGACCGGGATCGAACCCTGACCTCAAACGCCCCCGCCGACAATTCAAGCACCTTTAACGACAGCGGGACGGAGCAACGGCGGTCGTCTTACACGCGTCGGCGGCCCTCCGTCAGTTTGAACTCTCACAATGAAAGCGGGCAAGATATTAACGCCGCCCGGCGATCGTCATACATGCGGCGGCGGCCATCGAACGCGGACCCATTCGATGACAGGTACAAGGTCGAGACCGCGACGGCGGCGGCGGCCGAGCCCCCGAATCGGCGGAGACCGAGCCGTGGGATGCTGCATAGCTATGTTGGAGAGGGGAAGGAGGTTGCGATTGATGATGGGGCGCGATGAGGGAGCGAAAAATGGGCATTTATTGAATCAAGCAGAGGATATGTGGGAGAGTGTACGTGCGGCGGGCGCAAGTACCGAGGCGGCTTTGAGACGAGTAGTTGCTGTTCCTAGCCGACCATATTCCTTTTTCGACCCCGTTTCCGCACTTCCTCGAGCTTCTTCAGTATCGCTGCGCCGTGGCTGTAACTAGTCTTGTAGCTATCTAACACCGCATCCAACTGTAAAAACATTAGTATGTGATGTGAGAAATGAGCACACGTACGAACGATGTCAGATTTGGATGCGTACTTATCAAAGCTTTCTCCAAGACATATAAATCTACCGCCTTGTCTTCGACCAACGTCGAAACGTAGCTTAAACCAAAATCTATCAACGCCTTTTGTCCGTTTAGTCTCACAAACAGGTGCCGGGATCAATTGTACCAGTGACGAATTCTTGGCCCGAATCATCATATTTGACGTCGTCAGATCCCCATGAACAATATCCATCGCGTGCATCATCGCCACGCTGTTCCCTATGCTTCTTGGAACCTCATCTGCATCAATTTAACTTAGCGTAAACCTATACGCAAAAAAAGCTTACCAGGAACATACCCACCCGCCCTCAACCGATCCCGCACCGTCTGGCCCTCGACATATTCCATATAAATCTGACTGTTGACGCTGTCAATCAGATACAGCGTCGGCGTGTCGATCCCGGCTTTCCGGCATCGATGCAGGCATCGCGCTTCTTGAAGGAGCCGGCGGGACGTCAGCTTCTCGTCGAGGGCGGGCAGGCGGTAGAGCTTTCGGAACCGCTCTTTCACGATGGCCTTGCGGTCGCCGAAGTCGACCACGAAGACGCGCTTTCATCGTTATATTAGGCACCGATATGGTTGAATTATGAGTTGGTATGACTTACGGCCTCTGCGCCCTGCCTGAAGTTGGGATTCAGGTCGCTCACTTTGTCGAACTCTCGAAGTCCAATGAATCACAAGCCGCAAACTCTTGGGCTTGTGAATTGTTTCAATTCCAATTGCAGGAAAAAAATTGGAAGACACGAGAACAGCAGCAAAATATGATTATAAAATAAAAATATGTGCAATAATTCCTTTCTAAAATGACCAGCTAATGCTATTGGGATGGCAGAGTCTGCGCAATTGCCTGCAGCAGCGCTTCCAACTGTTCCTCCGTAAACCTCCCCGCGTCTGCTTCCTCAATAAGAAGGTGAAGCTCCACCGCCATCGTCGGCCTCGAGTTTAGAATCATGAGCTTCTCAATCTTCGTCAACCCAAAGGGCTCCATCGCAGCCATGAACTTCGGAATCTGATCCTTCGACTGACTGGCAGCGGCGCTACCTTGAGTTTCCAAATGACTTGTAACCTGATGTCGGGCGAGATAATAAGCATTTTATTCACTTGTGCGAATGCAAATCTACGATGCAAGACCTCCTTCTTGATGGTCAGGTACTCCTCAAACTCCGGCGCCGTCTTCCCGGCGTCGTCGATCCCCTTCAGAAAGTCGAGCACCTCGTAGTTCGACAGGAGCTTCGGATCCGGTACTTTGCTCTTGCTCATATGCGTGTTCATTGCTGCTGGTGGAAGGGTTGCTGGTGGTGGTAGGCCTGCTGCTGATGGAATTGCTGCTGTTGGAACGATGGCTGCTGCTGGAACGACCCGATCACGAAGCCTGGCGGTGGTTGGAAGTGCTGGGGGACGGGCAGCTGGATGTGGTCGATGTCAGGCAGCCAGCGCACTGGCACTGACAACTTTTTCCCAGCGTCGCTAGCGATCAGCGACGCATACCGTGCCGCGAGCACCTCGGCGCGGGATCGCTGGTCCGGGTTGTCCGGGAACTCGACCTCCTCGTCGACGTCAAGCTCAACCTGGGACGGCGTCTGGTGCTGCCAGAGGTGAAAGGCGAGCATGGTTTCGACGACATCTCGAGGCGTTTGGAACGGCCTGAGGGAGGCATTCAGGATCTTGGTGAGCTCGTTGGCGATAAGCCTGTTGCTGCCCTGTCAGCTTCGCATGCATCGCGTAAGTACTTGCTTACTTGTCCCCATCGCTCAGCTGGATCACCGGTGTTGTCATAATTCGAGTTTACTTTCACGTTATTTTTTGTTGTACTTTCGCTTGCTCCTTCTGCTTATGGAACATCAGTAACCCCAGAAGCACAGGCAGGTGAATAAGGCTAATAAAGAACAGCTCCCGCGCCGTCTTATCGCTCGGCATCCAGAAAAACTTCCAGGCACCGTATGCGAACACCGTGTTCAGCACCGACGAGCTGACAGCAAACCACCAGGTCGTCATCCCAATGTACGGAGCCGCCAGCGATATCGGGAAAAGCAAGAGCGCGTGCCTCAACGAAACGCGGGCGTTTAATGCAGGGTCTACCACGGACATCATCCTATATCCCGCCTTCGCGTAGTCCGCCTGGAGGCTCCAGCTGAGCGAGTTGAAATGCGGGAACTGCCACGAAAAAAGGATCCCGCCCAGAATCCACGCGCCGATGTCCAACCCACCGGTGCTTGCCGCCCACCCCATCATCGGCGGGATGGCTCCAACCACCGCCTTATTCCCAAACCACATTTAGATTCAAATTAAACAACGGTAATGCTCACCCCAACCCAGGTATTCGCGATTGACAGACGCTTTAGGGGTGTGTAACACGCCGTGTATAAAAGCACGTTCGCTGCGCCAAGCATCGCAACTGTCGGATTAACGAGCGTCCAAAGCATAGTGGTCCCACTAACGGCGGAGACGACTCCAAATCCGAAAGCGTGCAAAGGACTACATCCACCGTCAACAAACATGCAGACAAACGACGTCCTGACCTGATGGCATGCCTAACCAACGGCCTATTCTTCGTCCTCTTCATTTGCGCATCATAAGGCGCCTCCATCCACTGATTGATGGAGTTCGCCGCCGCCACGCACAGGCCCGTCCCGACGGTCGTCCACAGGAGCGCGACAAGGTTCCCTTGGCCGGGCGCCACAGCGAACCCTGCCATGGTCGTCAGAACGACCAGGGCGGCCAAACGGGCCTTGGACAGGTCGCGGTACACGTCGAGGGAGAAGGCGGGGGCTTTACTCCACCGCATCGCGCGGGACAGAGCTGGTTTGTCGGTCGGATCGGCATCTGGCGCGGAGAGTTGCGGTGGTGGAGGAGTGGGGATATCGGCTGACGATGAACGGGCGGCGGGAGGCTTCGGGGCTTCAGAGGTCGAAAAGAATGATGTCGCGGGACGTTTGCCAGCGATTGACAGCGATCGCGCGGGAGTAAGCCCCGATGGGGCTCTGAGCGGCGTTGGTAACCTGAAGAAAAGTCTGACGGGCACCGCGAAGACCACGCTGGACTGCGGCGCCAACCGGCCGGCAAGCGGCTGTCTGGCGACCAGGCGCCAACAGCATCGTGTGGTCATTATTGCTCTTGACAATCTCGCTCGCGCTCCAGCTCTTGTGTACAGCTAACCAACGGAGTTCCGGCCGTTGAATGGATCACGGCACCTGTGACTGAGCGCCGAGGTGATGCTTGTCGTGTATAAGAAGGTCGATGGCGACCTCACGATCACGACGTCCGCGCTAAGATGGACCGCGAACCAGAAAGGCGCCGCGCCGGATGTCGTTATACCGTTGTCCACCATAAAAAGTAAATACATTATCCTTCTCATTGCAAAGATTACGTTCGCGTTGTATTGAACGTGTCTCGCGGCCCCTCAGCGCAGCTGGCGAACAAGTCGGCCAAGGTGATTCTGAAGGTGGTTCAGAACGCTCACGGGAACAACCCGGAAACGGACCACAGCTTCACGTTCGTGTCAAAGACGTCGGCGTCGGCCGACAGGGAGAGGGTGAAAGAGGCCTTGGCTGTTGCCGTTGCGAGAAACAGGCAGGCCGCGGACAACGGTGGCGCGGGGTCTCCGGCGATTCGAGGCGGGCCGCAGGCGGCCAATGATCCAGAGATGAGGTTGCGGCAGTCGCTGTTGTCGAAGAATAAGGAGCTGTCGGCGCTATACAAAGAGCTGGTGGCTACAAATGTGGTCTCGGAAGAGGACTTTTGGGAGACGCGGAAGGTATTGCTCTTGCCGTTCAGGCACACTGTGCTTACTTTGCTTAGCATCTGCTGGAGAGTCAAAGCCTTCAAAGCAGCCAGAAGAAAGGAACTCCAAACTCAATGCTGGCGCAAGTGAAGCCTGAAGCAAGCGAAGGAAGCGACCTGAAGTACACGCTGACCCAGGACATTATCGACAGTATCTTCATTCAGTTCCCTTCAGGTACGTTCTTGCAAAGAGTGGCTTTAAAAAACCTTGTTGTAGTACATCGCGCATATCAAGAGAATGTACCGGGCAAGGTACCGGCTTAGCTTACATGTCATTATTAGCCTCCAACACTTTTCCAGGTGTCTATGAAGGATTTCTGGACCAAATACTTTTCCTCGAAGTATTTTCATAAACCACGGCAGCCGAATCAAGCAATTGAAGTCGACGAACTCTTCCGCAAATACGTTGAGGACGATGACGATGGTAGGCAAGCCAACACGGTGGCCGGTTCATCGACTGCTTTATAGATTTTAGTCCGATCCCAAAGAAGCTTCGCGCCAATCCGACCAATCAGCTCGTCGATCTCAGCTCAACATCACAGGACAACATCGGCTTCGTACGTGTTTATTGCCTTGGTATACCTTTGGAAGGATGACTGACACTTTTCAACCTGCAGGAGTATGGAAATCGACCGGACCAGACGATGCGAGCAGGAGGCGAGAAGCAGGCCCTGCCACTTATCCGAAGCTACAATCGCCACTCGACGGTTGTCCTAAGAGCCACACAGTGAGTTCTATGTTAACTTTTGTATATTTAATCTATTCCTACAGAAATGATAACAGCCTGACCGCGGAAAACTACCAGGAAGAAACCCGTCTTGAGGACCTGGAATTAGCCAAGGCGCAAGAACAAACTGTCGTCAACATCAAAAACCCGGCCTGGTACTACGAGGCCCAGAAGGATAAATCCGCAAATGTCGTTTTGGGGCCGGCCGAGAAGGTAGAAGTCGTCTGCCCCATACCGCTCTGATTAAGCTTTTAGGAAGCCCTATGTAAGGAGTTTGCGCTCACGCTGACATCTTGGGACCCGAAACTACCAAATGTAAGTTACCGTCGAGTGAGCGTATGTACTAATGAATGATAGGTGAACATTGACAAAGCGGAGGCGGACGCCGTAATTCGGAAGCTGGGGAAGTTAGGCGCAAAGCGGAAACGGGCAGGTACGTGCATGTACACTTTGGCGCCTTGCCTCTAATGTCTCCTAACTTTTTATCGTGTGTATCAGGCAAACAGCCCGCCGCCGTGGCCTTGAGTATCCATCAAGCACATGCGGCGAGTTGCGAGCACCTTCGGCACTACTGGACCCTGAAGCAAACGAGGAACGCGGACGCGGAGAAGGTTAGGAAAAACCTAGAGAGCGTGCAGAAGTGCAAGGAATGGGTTGGGAAGGTAATTGCGGACGCTGTCGGCAACGAAAGGGACTTTACGAAAGCCGTGAGTGTTTTGGTTGACAGATGTTGATCTGACTTGATATTTTGCCACGTGCAGTTCCTCCAGAACATCTACGATGCGTTGACACGCGCGACGCGAATTGGAGCGAGGTGAAGAGTTGGCACTGAACGTGAATCTTGCGCAATGTCCCGCGGACACAGGACGACATGGCCGCGTTGCCACCGCGCTGCGCACGCGAAGAGGCAATGTAGGCGCGCGCCTGCGTTATATTTAATAAAAGTGAAGTTACTGCTTGCAATCTGCTGTAATCTGATCTTTAGGTGCCTGGCGCCCACGATGGAAAGCGCGTAGCTGGTCACGCGACATTGGGAGTGCGTTTGATAGTGAAAGCCCAACCTCGAAAAAGTCCAGCCCAACATCTTTGAATCGAAGCCCGCTGGTCCCTCCTCGCACGAGGGGCGGGGGGGGCCCCCCGCCGCCCCGGCCGCCCGCCCCCCCCCCCCCCGCCCCGCCTACCCCCGCACTCCCCCGCGCATCCCCCCCCCCCGGCCTCGGGGGGGGGCCGGCGGGCCCGCTGGGACGCCGTATCGC
>JADGJL010000567.1:0-17496 GCA_027600665.1 Irineochytrium annulatum
GGCGGGGAGTGCCGAGACGGCTGGAACCGTTGAGGGTTGCCAAGGAGATGGACGACCGGGCGAGCCCGAGTGCGTTGTCGGATGAGGCGCTGGATGCCGCTCTGGACGACTGTCGACCGATAGCGAGCGATTCTTCACCCCAGTTATCTCCTGAAAGGAATCACCTGGTAATTAACCCAGCCCCGCCGGCGTCTGCTCCACGGCTGCGGAAGTCACATCGGCGAGGCGCGGATCCCGTTTGGGAGAAACTCGTCAACGTCCTCCAAGCCGTATCTTCGCCCTCCATGGCGCAACTCGACCCGGCCGAAACAATCGACAACATGAGGGAGCTTCTTCAGCAGCTATCTTGGCTGAGGAATCCCGCTGCTGGCCAGATCGAGGCCCTGAGAGAGAAGGAGCGTCGAAACGCCGTGTTGGACCCGCTCATGGGGTGGATGAAGGCTAGCGATACGGCGGCTGTCGCGATCGGCGTGTGCGGGATCCTACTCAGAGTACGTTTTCTTTCTCTTTGTCCCCCTCACCACAGCCGTTACATCACGCACTTTTTAACTCCCGGTTGTTCCAGCTCACGGCGGAAGATTACATCGTCCGGGAGTCATTGGAGATTCTTTTTAAGCTTTCAAGGAATAAGCGCTTCGATGCCCTCTTTGCTCGACACGGCGTCTCGGCCGTGCTAACAAAATATCTTGGTGCTTTTGCGGACGTGCCTGCCAAATTAGGCAGGATGCTGAAGGGATCGGAGGCGGTTTTCCTCATCCACGCGAGCGCGTGTCTGAAGTACGTCTCGGACGATGAGGCGAATGCAATTGCAGTGGCGGAGTGCGGCGGCGGGGACGTTGTAGAGAACCTTTTCAGAGCCGTTCTGGAGGTAGAATTGGCTATGCTTGGGTGTCCGTCCACATGACTGACGGCGAGTTTTCGTTCTCTTGCTTTAGTCCTCATCCCCACATCCGAACGCAGTTGCTCTGCTGATCCAATTGACGGCCCTCCTCCGAAATCTGGCCAACGTACAGCCAGTAAGCGCGTCGACACTCCGCGCGCTTCTCTCCTTGAGCGACGATCTTGGTGGCGCCAACGGCTGTGGCCAAGACAACGACGACATCCTCTCGGACGACTGGACCGACAACACGGAGCTGATGATGAACGTCGTCCGAGTTCTGAGCATATGCTCGCAAAGGGGCAACGACATGCTTGAGGCCATGCGAGTGGACGGGTCGGCGAAGGGTTTGGTCGGACTTATGGTTAAATATCAAAGGAGCAAGGTAAGACTATAATGCGCCTGCAACTCTTGCGCGATTCCAGTAACAACATTAAGCCCCGACCCCAGCCGCTCCTGGTCCGGGTCCTCTTTGCCCTCGGCAACCTGACCACGACGGCTCCGACTCTAGGTGACGTCGCCACGCGCAGCGAGCTCGCGTCTGTTCAGTGCCTGGAAGACATGGCGGCGCTTTTCGGCGTGTACGCGGATATCGGCGTGCGGAGGCTACAGGGGCAGGTTCGGGCGAGGAGCAGGGCCGGGGATGCGTCGACGGAGGATGGAGGGCGGACGGAAGGCTGGGAGAGGGATGCCGAGGAGGTGGATCCAGGTGTCGATGCGCGGATCGATAAAGAGACGCTGGAGGTGTTGGTTAAGGTAAATAAACTTGAAGTAAGAACACCAGACTTATATTACATAGATGGTCAGGCTTCTCGCAAATATGGCTATTAACCCGGATGCGGGAATACGGCTGTCGGAGATGATTGAGCTGGAGGGTCTTGTTGACTTGCTGGGTGAGTTGGGTGAGTTACATCACGTGATGGAAGCGTTTAATAACCGCATTTCATAAAAGAGTTCGCAAACATTGCCGAGACCGAGGAGCTCTTTTTGAATTTGCTTTCGGCTCTCGCGAACTTCACTTTCTACCACGAGCCGTCAAACGTCCTATCACAAAAAGCTGTCAAGATTCTCGAAGGTGAGGTGTCTTTGTAGATAACTCCTACTGAATACCTCTTGCATTAGCTATCAATCCGCTCCTCCTTAAGTCCACGCCAGAAGCCCTAGTTCTCTCAACCCGCATCATCGCCAATCTCTCCCGCCGACCTCCTGCCCGCCGTTGGCTAGCGTCACACCGCGGGGGCCTCGAGCTCCTTTGCATCCTCCTGGACCACTCGGAGCCCGACGTTACCGTGAACGTCTGCGGCGCGCTTTGCAACGTCCTCGGGCCCGCGGCTGGCCCGACTGGCGGCATGGAGACGTCGTGGGTATGGTCCGACTGCGTCCGGAGCGCGACTGCGATACGGGAGCTTGGCGGCATCGAGAAGCTGGTCGGCCTCGTCGAGGACGCGTTGGCGAGGAGGGATACGGCCGCGGCGCTGGTGTATGCGAAGGCATTGGGGAATTTAGCCAGGGTTGATAGAAGAATCAGGGAATCATCACTTCCGATGACGGTCGAGGAAGAGGAGGACGAGGAGGAAGGCGACGCCGATCGCCGGGATGTGAGAAACCGGATATTTAGTGAGGATGAGGAGGAGAGCCTTGGGGTCTGCCTACTTGATTTTGTCGAGAAGACCAAGTTGGATCTGGGCTTGCAAGCCGGGGAACCCGTAGAAGAAGGGCTGGCGAGGGATGAGGTTATGCAGTTTCGGGCGCTCGCGCTTGGGATGCTTGCGGACCTCGGCTTTGGGGATGTTGAAGAGGACGAAACGCCGGTGGCAGGTGGCGTGCCACTTTATCAGGAGGATGTGGACTATACGGATGATTTTGAGGAAGAGTCGTTGAAGGGTGCTGTGGAAGCATTGCGCATAGCATCGCCGAGAAGATTGGGACACACGACGGCAGCGGGGTCCGCTGGCCGCCGTTGTGTCGAAACAGGTGTTGGACCGGGATAACAGGGAGTTATACTGTAATTATCCATGCACATAGTTAAATAAACCGTCACGTCGATCGGCAGGCTAATTCGAAATAATCAGGCTCGCGCGCTTGATAAACTGGTGCAGGAACGCAGGTGCCGGAGAGGGAATAACGGCCGCCTGGCAGTCCCCGGTGGCCAAGCACTCCCAACTACAGCGCAACTAACCCCTCCAAAACTCCCTTATCACGCGACACCCGTCTCCCTCGTCGCCGCAGAAATCCTCCCGCGTGCGGCGACACCGATGTTGTCTCTAGAATCTTACGATTGATGTTGCCGTCGGCTAGGTTAGCACCGTGAACGGCAATGGTAAAGAGCGCAAAAAATGTCAAGAGCTTCGTACCTCTACAACGGCGCTAGTAGAATACAAATTGACCCAGATGCTCCAAGAAGCCGAAAAAAAATTGCTGTCCAGCGGTTTAAACTCGCAAGTAGGACATGTACCCCCCCAATCAGAACTACCCACACTCCACAATTCCTAAAACTTCATTCGTTTCCCGATTAACAATGTTGTATATTTCTTATCCCCATGCTCGCTTTGCATTCGGAATCTATTTCATTTCACGTCGACTTCGTTGGCGGGCACCATCCCAGCTCCGGGAGCCACCCACCCTGCTTCAACGCCCACTTTCCCAATTTCATCCTAATCTCCCCCTCCAGCTCCGGATATTCCTCAACCAGCACTCCCCACATTCTCGTGACGTGCTCCCGCGCTCCCAAAAGAGGCACGATTGCCCACCACGCCTTGGCAACCGGCTGGATGCCACTTTTAGCAATCATCCCCTCCTCCCCAACGATCGCCTCCGCGGCATCTGCACCGCACCCGCATCTCGCCAGCGCTTCCGCGTAGCTGACCCAGTTGTTGTGGTCCAGCCTAAACTTAGATGCCGCAACCTCCGCCCAGACCCGCTTCACATCCTCCAGCCTCCCACAGTAGCCCATCGCGTCGAGGATTAGGCTGACCGTAATGCGATCGACGCCGAACCGGTCCGAGAGCAGGAACGACGACGACGAGCTCGACACGATCCTCTCCCCCGAAGTCGTCCACGCAAAGGACCCACCGCCAAGCGTGACGCCGCCCTTCTCCGCGCCTTCAAACACCATCAACGTGTCGACAGGCGAGGGCGAGATCCCCTTCGGCGGCTTCATCCACATGCCCTCCCAGATCTCCATCGCGGCATCGCCCTGCTTCAACAACATACAGCACTGCAGCCGCACGTTCTTCTCATTCAGCGAGTTCCGCTGGTCGTGATCCTGCCGCGTTCCGAGCCAAGCCTCGATTCTGTGCACCTGCTCAAAAACACGGTCGACCGCCGCCGCGTCGCCGAGTTTCGCGTGCGCCAGCATCAACGCGTAGGTCGTCGCCCGCCCGATCACCGGCCGTCCGGACACCAGACTTGTGAAATCGCTCTCGCTCGCGTCCTCGGTCGCACCCACGGCCACAGTTCCAACCTCCTCCCCGGGAGCCCCATCCATCATCGCGCGACCGTGCCCCATCCCCACACAGAGCGACTCCACGAAATTGATGCCGCCCCACGGGTCCTCGCACGCCACGTGCGCCGAAACGACGGCCCCGAACGCGTTGTCCCCCGCCGTCTGCCAGTTCGCGCGCATGAGCCCAAAGTACCCCATCGCCCTCGCGAGGTCACCTTCCTTCCCCGCGGCGCGCACGAGCGCCGCCAGCGCCTCCCTGCTGACGGATTGCATGCGCGGGAGGTTCGAAATGCGCTCCATCACCGCGTCGGCGCGGTCCAGGAGTCCGTTTTCGGCGAACGTTCGGACGAGGATCGAGTACATCCGCGAGTCGGGCAAGGGAGGCGTCACGGCGGTCGCGGTTGCGCCGGGGGCGGGGTCGATCGCGCGCCGGCCCTTTTCCATGTTGATCACCATCGTCTCGGCTGCGTCCCAATCGCGGCGGGCCAGGTGGAGGCGCATGGCAGCGAGGTATGACTGGGGCCCAAGCTCGAGGCTGTAAGGAGGGAGCCGCATGACGTCGAGAAGGCGGCGGCCCTCGGCCGGGTCGCCGCCCTCCCTGATAGCGTGCGCGGATATGATCGCGTTGAAGTTATCCTGTCCCATCCGGATACCGGATCGGAGCATCTCGTCGAGGTACTTATATGCCTCGGCCCATCGACCGCGGCTTAAAGACGCGCTTATAAGGCTATTGTAGCTGATATGGTCCGGCTTTATGTTGGAGACCCGCATGCGATTGATGACGGCCATCGCCTCGGCCATCTTGCCGGCTTTCGCGAGACCAGAAATCAAAGCGTTAAAGGTTACAACGTTGGGCTGCACCCCCGCGGCGTTCATCCGCCTGAGAATATCGAGCGCGAACTCGATCCTTCCGGCCTGGACGTATCGGCTCAACATCGTCGAATACACGTAAACGTCCGGCTTCACGCCCATCCCTTCCATCTCGTTGAACCACTGCACCGCGTCGACCGGGTGCGAGTACCCAAAGGCGTCAAGAAGGACCGTGTAGGTTTTGATGTTGATCTTGTAATTCAGCTCGTGCATGAGGTCGACGACCGCCTTGGCGCCCGCAAAGTCGCCAATGTTGCTGTATGCGAACGCCATCGAATTGCATACAGTGCCGAAGCACCGCGCCCCCTCCGCGACCTTGGCCGGCGACTCGGATTTCGCCAACGTCTTCGCGACCTCCCTCGCGTCCCGGAACCATTCCGATACTTTCACCATCTCCCGCCGCCGGACCAAGTACCATGTCACGTCCTGCCAGAACGCGGGGGACCAGGCTCGCCTGTCCTCTTCGGTACATCGGGCGAAGACGCTCATGATTGCCGTCCTGAGCGCGGTGAAGTTCGCGGAGAAAAACTGGTCGCCTAACCGCATGAGCTCGAACAGGATGGTCGCCTTTTGCTCTGTCGGCGCCCCGGAATCGAAGTACCTCTGACATGCATTCGCGATGAGGACGGCCGATTCCTCTGTGTGGTTCGGGGCTTGGAGAAGGGCAATATAGGTTTTGGGCATGGTATGCTTAGCACCGAGCACGTCGGGAGCCTCCTGCTCCAGCATCGGGAGCGCCGCGGCCGGGCCAGAGGCGTTGTACATGTTGATGACTAGATAGTGATAGTATTCCGGCGCCATCGTAGCCCCGTATTTCCTCTTGATTGTATTCCGAAATCCCCGGATCCCGCTCGCCGTCGTCGTAAATTTTGCCATCGCCGCAACGATATATCCGTTTAGCTCGCCGTACACCTTGAGCCAGGTCCTCGCCATATCATCCACCACCGCTATCGCCCGGTCCTCAAGCCCTTTCTCCCTTTCGACGAGCGCACTCATAGCTTGGAGCACTTTTCCAATCTCCGCCCTCCACACACGCCGGTCACCCTTTTCCGAATCGGCCGCCGGCCCCTCCGACCCCGGCAGGATTGCCATCCCATGCTTCAACGTGGCCCACGCCATATCCGGCATGATCCCGTCCAAAAACGCGCGCGACAGCCTGGCCGCGGCGTCCTGCACCGTGAAGCCCACCTTTTTCATCGCCGCTATCTCCTCGACCAGCCGCCGCACATCGGCGTCGTTCTTCAGATCTCCCATCGCAACCAAAGAGGCGAGAAACGTCTCAACCACAGCCATATTGACAGCCTCCTCCGACGTTGCAATCACCCGCCACGCCGTCCGCGTAGGCACCTCCCCTAACGCCCTCCCGGGTTGCGCCTTCGCCATCAACTTCATAATGTCCGCCCACACCTCCAAGCCAATGTCCGCCAGCGGCGCGCGATCCCGCGGCGTCGACGTCGGCGCCGTCACCGCCTCCAGCAGCGCGCACAGCACGCGATGGACCTCCGTGCTGACGCTCGGGTCCGTCCGCAGAGCCCGATGTAGGGTGAGAAGATCGTCGACGAGGGCGCGGATATTCGTGACTGGCACTTCGTTTCGGGCTGGTGGCGGTGGCAATGGATGGAGCTCTGGGCCACCAGGAATGCTTGTGGAAGGTCGCTGGTGGATAGATCGACACAACGCCGACCGCGACGGTGTCGTGAGAGTATGCGTTATGATTGCCGAACACGCCGTTGTCCAGGAGGACCGTTGCGATTGTCGCACGAGAGCCGTGAGTCCGGCAACCGAGCCTTCGCGGCCGCCGATGGCACCTGCGGACAAAGGTCAGCGACCATGGCGCGAAGGGATAGTTTAAACCACGATACGCACCTCTGCTGCATCTCGGTCCGGCGACGAGGGCCGGGAGATGTCGATGGGATGACCGCATGGGGAACAGGGAGGAAGTGAAAATGGAGGTGACAATTGGGGACTTCGAGACGAGATTTCTTAGCGATGTTGGGCGCTGTTAATGCCATGGGCCTTCAATCCCCCGGCACCGACATCGCCTACGTCATCGCCCGTAGCCATCGTCGAACACGCGACGACCCTGCGGCAGAATACCTCTCAACCTCCTCACCGCGTCCTCCGCGCCCCGCGGCCGTGCGCTCATGACGGGATCCGTGATCGACCCCACAGCCTCGCCGTCACCGTGCTTAGTCGCGCATGAGGCAGCACGGATGCCACAGGGCTGGTGTGCGGCGTCGCGGGCTACACTCACGGCTTCATCTTATTGTAATGGCGGGTGCCCTAAAGCTTCATAATTGCCCATTTTGTTTGATGGAGGGTTATGGACAGAGTTAAACGGGGTTGCCAATGCTCGCAATGTCATTACTCCGATATACTCGAAGAAATGTATCAACCTTCTTCGAGGCACCGAGGTTGGCTACAGAGCGTGGACCGGACTGCTTCTCCTTGATGGCCTCAACAGCAGCTCGCATCCTTCATTCTGTCAATGTTGCATTAATATTAATACTACAAATGCGCAGCAACTTTCACGTCAATTGGAAAGGGAGGATAGGATCAACTCATCACTTGAGCAGTGCAACGTTCGATTTTGTTTCATGAGCGCCTCACCCATCATGGCCACCAACCTCAGCGCCTGCATCGACCTCTCGGCCACGGCCGCCTGCCAGCAGTGGGCGATCGCCCTCAACCCCATGTCGATCCCGGCCATGTCGAGCCTGATTCCCGCCCTCGCAGGCGTCAAGGACCTGCCGTCCTTCGACGCCGCCATCACCTCCCTCAACCTGTTCTCGCAGACCTGGTCCCAGAGCCTGCAGTGCCCGAAGCTCGGTCTCAGCGCATCCGCGGCTTACCCGCTGCGCTATGCTGAGAGCTTTCTGTGCGGATCAGCCTTGACCGACGCCATTCGAGGTGGCGTGGGTGTCACGCCATGCGTCACCCAGCAGCAGGTCACGGCGCTGCCCCCGCTCTGCAAAGAGACCTGCAATCTGTTCCACGACAGCCTGCTGGCCCTGGATGGGTGTGCCGCATCGGGAGAGAAGAGCGTTTACGCCAGCGCCGTCGCGAACGTGTGCGCCTCGCTGAGGGCCTCGACGGACCCGGTGCCAACGGGACAGTCGCCTTGCGTGATGAGCTCGTACGGGGATTTTGCCAGCTGCGGTTAGTTCGAAGCTGGCTCAACATCCTTAGCAGTGGCGTGGATGCTTATAAGATATGATGGCAGGCTACGGCAACTCGACGGCCGGCGTCGAACAGGCACGGGCCTACTGCGGGAGCAACGGTTCCGACCCGTGCTGCAATTATATCAACCAGCCCGCTTCCTCCCTCTACAGCGTCATTGGCGCTCAGTTCGTCCCACCAACGCCGCCTAACACCGCGCCATCCGCCACGGTGGTCGCTTTCTCCGTGATCTTTTCCCTCGCCGCCGTCGCGGCCGGCATCGGCGCCTTCATCTACTTGAAGCGCCGATCCGACAACCAGACCATCGGCCGCGGTCAGGGCAAAGGCGGCTTCGGCGCCCGCGGCGTCGCAGAACCCTTGGGCCGGAAAGGCTCTCAAAAGGGCATCGTCCTCGGCTCCCGCTCGCGCCTCTCCTTCGCTCCCCAACGCCGCAACACCTCCGAGCTCCGCGACGACCCTCAGTCACCCGCGAGCCCCGTCTACGACCCGAAGCTTTCCGCCCCGCGCGGTCTCGGCGGGAACAGCGTCGGCAGGCGCCAGGACACGGTCGCGAAGAAGCTGGGGCCGACGGCCGCGACGGACCTGTCGGCCGGGACGGCGAACACGAGGACGAGGTACCCGCCCAACAACAACACCGGCAATGGAGGTGGCCTCGTCACGACCGACCCTTTCTCGGACCGGAACCGCGCCCCGAACCCGTTCGATGACTCGAACAAGTCATCCATTGGGAGGAGGGAGGGTCAGCAGCAGCAGCAGCAGCAGGGGAGGCAGCAGCAGAAGGGTGGGGCCATCAACGAGGAGGAGTGGGGCTCGTTGGCGAGGTCGATTCAGATGACCCCTGTGGGTGCGGATGCCTGGGGGTATGAGCAGCCAACCGCGCCGAGGGGCCACGGGTGGTGATTTTATTTTGGATGGGAGCGTCACCCACCGCCTTTTCTCCACAATCAAAACCCTCGCGTTTTTCCTTTCAGCCATTTTTTGTTCGTTCCCGTTTTGTTCGGTTTCTATAGCTCAAAAGCTTAGATTATACATATGTCTACTACGTATTCCCCGTTTTTGCTTTCCCTTTTTTTTTTTTTGTCGCTTTTGTAATTTGAAAATGTCGTGCAATTTATATAGAGTTATATTAGTGATGAATAGCCAAAAGAAATCAAAAAATAGCTTTCTTAATTTACTCATCATGTCGAGTTTATTGTTGGATGAAGTTGACTAAAACCTCTCACCTTCGCAAGCCAGAGTAGTTCTCGGGGTCCTCCAATAATGGCTTCGGCAACCGCTCTGGCATACGCAGTTAGCAGCGACGAGCCAGACACTACATCTGCCAAAGTAGCACTTACAAAAGGATTCTCTTATTATGTCCAGCGCCAATCAACAACATAATTCCCTGTGGGCCTTTCACAGCCGCCCCCCAATTTTCTTTTATCGATCGGTGAGCATGAGCGACTTGCCTAACTTCAGCTCCCCACCACTAACAACGCGTGAAGGGTTAACGCACAGTGGAAGGGTATGCTTAGGGTTGAAAAGACGGAAAGTTTCTTCTCTCATTCTCTCATGATTTGGCGTAAAGCTCCTGTCTGGGATCGGTGGCGTTGCGGTGGCGTGGAAGCGCAGCCCTCGCATGGGCGCTTGGTAAATCTTCCTAACCCTTGCGCGCCCTTTTTTTATTCCCCTCGAAAAAAATGGGGCTTCCACCGCGCTGCTATAAAATACGCATTCTTCTCGCTGCCTCGTCATCGTAACCCATTGCAGCTTCCTCATCCTCTTTTCCATCCACTGTCCCCACGGTACCAACCATGAACACCGCCCCCAAGACAACCGCCTCCGCCACATCCACCTCCTCCACCCTGGCCGTGAACGTCGCGAAGCCGGCCGCTGTCAAGAGGTCGCCCGTCCTACTGGGCGGACAGAACAAGATACCGGCGAGGGTTATCTGAGCGCAAGCGCCGATTGCAAGAGAAGGGAACGGAGTGATGTCTGAGCTCGCATCCATCTGGATCGCTCCTCCGTGTCCTCTATTTCTACGGGGAACTTTTAAAAGAAATGTGTGGTGTTATTTATGGCATTATCTATATCAGCATCAGCATTGTTTTTCACGCATTTTTGGCATTCAAGTTGAAAATATATGTTTTTATCCATACCCTCAGTTAAGTTGTATCGGTATAGAGCAAAGATGCAACGCAGACTTTCAATTTCTTTGGGGGCATTCGGCGTCAGCCGCCAGTAGTGTAAAGGCGGCGACACCAGTGCCGGGACCTCAACGGCCAGCGCGAGGTCTCCGGCAAGGTTCAAAAAATAGTTTGTGATGATGAAAGATGACTTGCATCTTGTTTTAGTTACCACACTAAAAAGAACAGATACTACACTTGATCTTAGCCTTGAGGCCTGAGAGGATTGTGAGGACTAGCATGCAGAGGTGGCCGGCTTTTATGGGCTTTCAGCCAACTGCGACTTTCCAGACTACTTCCAACTTCGCACCACACAGGCAACCAACTTCTTGCAGAAGCAGCTTTGTACCGCGACTGCGAAAGCCAAAATGACCTTTAACGGATTGCGAGTACCCCACAGCATTTCCGACAACGACGAAGGCGATTAATCTCGTCTTCTCAGATAATATCAGCAAATGAGATAAGAAAGCTGAGAGTGGAGGGATGGAAGAGACGAATCATGATCACGAATCCCACCACCTCATTCCTCACCGCAAAGGAGCCATGCGCTTGAGGAGGGAGTATCGCTGACGCGGCCCGCTTGGCGGGTGCGCAGGCTCATGTTGGTGATGACAGGGGCTGACCAACACCTTGTCGAGGCGACGAAGATGAGGTAGGTAACCGCAGCGAAGTTGCCGCGACGATTCTTGCTAGATCTGGTCGGATCGCCTCCGAGTATGTTTGTGCGGCTTACGCTGTACTTTTTAGGCAAAGTAGTTAAATTTGGAACGCGTGTTCCTCATCATTTTACATTGCAACTTTTATTGTCTCTTTGAAATAACAGAAACCGTTAACGATTCTGCAGGCTGCGATGACCATAATGATGTCGCATAACATCAGCCGTTCACCGGGCCATGCTCGCGACCGCCACAGAGCGATAACGGCTCCTTTCGCATTGGCGTACGCGTCGCCTCTTCACGGCGCTTGTTGGCGGCTAGGCAGCTGGTTGACCAGAAGGCTGAAAGGTTCTTGGCGGGTACTCTCGACATACTATCGTGTCTTTAGAGACAGCCGGCGCTGATAGACCCGCCGGGTCCGAGGATGAGGATGGGCGCCTTCTTGACCTTCTTGACGACAGCCGGCGCCACGAACTTGACGTCACGCATCTTGTAGTCAGCGCCTATAATGGGCTTCGCGTCCGAGCCGGCGGGTTTGGACGGGCTGACGACGTTCTTGACGACGAAAGGCTGCATTTTTGATCGACGCGAGAGAGTTGAAGAGTTTGTAAGTTCAGGTGGTAGATGTGAATCAGGATGAAGCGGCCAGCAGCTCGTTTTGAAGGCGATGCTCAGCTGCGGCGTCGGCTGGCATAGGGTTCGGGATGGGCTAAGTCGGGGCGCTGACGTGGAGAATGCTTTGTCCGAAATGCTCGTCCGTTAGATCATTGTACGTAACCGCAGCCCTAGCCGCAGCACGCGTATACAACGTGTTGAAGCTATCCGGAACCTGCCGTCTCCCGCTGGAAGCGCTGTGTCGTCCTCCCTCTATCCACAACGATCTCTATACTTCCCGCCATTCAACAATGAACGCCAACGACGCCTCCTCCATCACCTCTAGCTCTTCCCACTTTCCCTTCATACGCAAATCTCGCGTTGCCAGCGAGCCCGCATCAACTGTCGCAGCCAAGAAGAATATCCCATCTGCGCCCATCAACATCGGATGGCCCTCTGCCGGTGGCGCCGGTCGACTCTAATTGAACATTAACAACGCGCTTGACGCATTTTTTAACACCAAGATTCCTATTGGAAAAGCCTCTTCTATCCTGCTGTGACGCCGATCTTGGCGAGTCCGCATTCGCTGGGCCGATGAACGCGATAGCGTCTCAGGCAAGGCAGCCTAACGCCATGGCGCCATGACAGCTCTTCCGGCAGGCACGTGCTCGCTTCTGCTAATGAAACGTATTCGAGGTTCTTCTTAATAGATGTATTGATGTAACCTCAGCTTGTTACTGTCTGCCGAAGGTCATGTTAGCACATTAGTTCTTCTACCACTGCGCGCCATCCTTTGTCCTGCAAGTCTCATCCGCTTAAACCAAGGTGTTTTCTTGAACGGCATGGTGCGAGTGTATTGAGTATCAATCCCTACATCGACAATCCTGCTAAGTATTGCGTTTAGGGTAATCAAGAATTGCTCTACAATAATGACGTGACGTGCAAGCTCCTATGAGCCATGACCAGGATCTCAACGATACCCTGAACGGAAATGGAACTGACAATTCTGGCAAGATGGATGAAGCGAAGTCCAAGAAAGCGTATCTGATCGAGCATTACCTCAGCGTCGACGCCCCTCCCGGCGCGACCTCCGCCCTTTCCAAGAAGCCCAAGAAGCGAAAGAAGCTCATATCCGGCTCCACGATCGTCTCGCACTCCACCAAGATCATTGACGACGAGTCCGCACTCGACGAGCGGTGGACCTCGGCCGCGGACCCATTGCTCGGCGGCGCCAAACGTCGACGACGTGGTGGGGAGGACGACGACGAGCTGAGGCCGCAGGTTGTCACGGGTTTGAAGGAGGAGGAGAAGTTCAAGTCCGACTCGTGGTCCGTGATACGGGACGCGCCTGCGCCGGTGAACGGGAATGACGAGGGTGGTGAGGGTGGGAACGGCGCGCTGCTGTCCAACGGCGCGCCGTCGGGATTGCAGACGGCGGCGCAGGTCCTCAAGCATTTGGAGAAGAAGCGGGCGGAGGAGGCCGCGGCGCTTGACGGATTGCCGTCACACCTTTCGGGGAAAGGCGCAGCCACCGTCGTCCGTGATCGACACGGTCGACGCGTAGACCCCGAGGCCGAACGGGCGAAGGAGCAGGAGGCGGTGGACCTAAAGAAGGCCGAGGAGGAGAAGCGGCTCCGATTCCGACGCGGTTTGGCACAGGAGCGGGAGAAGGAGGAGAGGATGCGAAGGATGGAGCAGGAGAGGAAGTCCGGGTTCGCGGTGTACGTTGACGATGAGGAGCGGAACGAGGCGATGAAGGAGCGGGACCGGTGGGGGGATCCGATGGCGGGGCTGACGAAGAAGGATGAGGGAGGCGCTGGGGGGAAGAAGGGAGGGACGAAGATGAAGTACAAGGGGCCGCCGGGACCGCCGAATCGGTTTAAGATCCCGCCCGGGTACAGGTGGGATGGGATAGATCGGGGGAATGGGTTTGAGTCGAAGCTCGTGCAGGCGAGGTATTCGAGGCAGGTGTTTGCGGAGGAGGCGCACAAGTGGTCAACTGAGGTAATGTGATTCGGTTGAATCGAAGTTGGTTGTTTCTAACACATGCCGTTAAACAGGACATGTAACGATTGCAGTATGCATGCTAGTTTTGATTCCTGCGCTTCTTCTCATACCCTGTTACATCACATCCGCGAGTTACATAAGATTGGAAGACTGCAAATACATTTGTATAGTTTTAAAAAAAAATTATATTAACGCTGCTAGATCGTCATAAATTTCAGCCGCTGTCATGTTCACGGTGCATGTTTCGACCGTCAGCACATGGAATGCCATGCTCCCCTTCAACACTCCAACCGCTAAGGCTACTTCAGCAGTTGCTTCGTCCTCCCTCGATTCCACAACGAAAAGGGCACCTTCCAATCCCGTCTTGCCAGCGCCGGATCAAAGACATTGAACCTAGCCGCTTCGAGTCTCCGTAGAAACAGCTGGCACGGAACGGCCGGCAGCAGCGCCTTTACCAGCAGCGTTTGGACCTGCGTCGGCGACATCTCCTCGCTCGACTCCGGTCGCGGTCCGAGAAACGCGTCATCGTCTTGTGGGTCCACCTCGCAATCTGCGTCGAGTTTCCCTGTCGCCTGCATGCCCTCCAGGTGCGCCTTCGCCGTCCGCAGGTGGTCGTTCGCAACCGTCGCGACGTCGAATATCGAGTCCTCAAGCGGCTTCAAGGCTTCTTGTCGGCCACGGAAGACGTCCTCGGCTGACAGCCGGTGCTTTACAGTAACTTCGCTCGGTATCATCAACCTTAAAAGTGCGCTTATCAGAATCCAATCACACAGCGCCCGCGAAGAAGATCGAGAAAAGCGATTACCTCCGTTGGCTAATATGATGCGGTAGTCCCCTGACAAGCGTCGCAATCCCCATCGCCTTCCCCACATGGCTCGCGACGTGATCCGTCGACAGGCTCCTAACCCCCAACGCCTCCAGCGTCAGATACAGCACCGAACTCGCCGTGTTCTCCGCATACGCCTCCAGATCCCTCACCCCCCCAAAGGTAGCCTCCTCCAGATCCTTCTGCCTCGCGCTCAAAATTCTCCTGAACCAGCCCTGCGACAATTCCACATCACCCATCGATTCCGCCAGGGCCTGAAGAACGGGATGCTCCCTTACGGTCCCCGCGTAAAGCCCCGCGATGCCGTCGCGCCAAAACTGGACGCGCATGAGGCCGATGCCGACCCCCGCGCCGCTGGTGGGGTCCCGGATCGCGTCACGGATCATGGCGGTCTCGGCGTTGAAGGCGCGGATGGCCCATGCGGCACGCCGGGCGCCGGGGGGGAGGAAGAGCGTGGCCGTGTAGTTCTCCCAGTCGGTGCGGCTGACAAGGTCCCGGCAATATGTAAAGGCCGCATCAGCAACCGGTGTTGCGGTGGCCGCGTTGGTGGAGGCGTAACGCCGGCCGGGGACGACGAGATGGTGGATAGCAGGCATGGCTTGAGCACCTGCACTTGCGGCTTGAAAGACCAATATTTCTCTCAAGCCACCCGAGTTCCGTTCTCGCTGCGGATTTCAATACGATGAGCTACGCCAAGATCGCCCTCGCGAACCGTCTCAAGGCCCTAAAGCACCTCAGCGCGGACGGCGCCGGGGCCGTCTACCTTCGCGGTCTCGGCATCGAGACGCGGCGCTGGACCGACACAGAGCAGCCGTTTCGCCAGGAGTCGTTCTTTTAGTGAGCCATCTTTTCGGCCCCGCGATCTCGGTCGTCATAACCTTTTTTGCGTGCAGCTACATGACGGGTGTGAGCGAGCCGGACGCCCACCTGGTAATCTCGCTCAAGACGCAGCAGGCGACGCTGCTTGTCCCGAAATATGATGACGATCACGCACTGTGGTCGGGACGGCCGCCGACGCTCGAGGCCTTGAAGAAGGCGCATGGTCTCGATGTGCACTTTTCGGACCAGCTCTCGGCCGTGCTCGGAAGAGCGGTGGAGGGTGGTAACAAGAAGGTCCACGCGCTCGACGGTGAGAATGTGGACGACGTCAAGGCGCTGGGTTACGAGGTCGTGACGGATAAGCTCAGGCTGTGAGTACTACAGCGATTTTCTGCATGCATTCATTTCATTATTTATTCTGTTGCGACAGCGCCATCACCGAGGCGCGCGTGATCAAGTCTCCCGATGAGATCGAGCTCATGCGCGCGGCCGGCAAAGTCTCCGGCGACGCCCACGTGGCCCTCATGAAGTCCGTCCACCCCGGCGTCGGCACCGAGCGCGAGCTCCACGGCCTCTTCGTCGGTGAGTGCTGGAAGGGCGGCGCGCCCACGCAGGCTTACACGGGCATCATGGCCGCCGGACGCAACGGTGCGACGCTGCATTACATCCGAAACGACGCGCCCGTGCCTAAGGACGGGAGGGAGATGATCCTCGTGGACGCCGCTTGCGAGAGGGAGTGCTATGCGAGCGATATCACGAGGACGTACCCTGTTGGTGGGAAGTTCGAGGGGGACTTCAAAACGGTGTATGAGATCGTGCTGGATGTGCAGAAGGCTGTGTTGAAGGCTATGAAGCCCGGGATACAATGGGAGGATATGCATCGGCTGGCCGAGAGCGTCACGTGCGATGGGTTGTTGAAGGCCGGAATCGTGAAGGGGTCGAAGGAGGAGCTGTTGAAGAATCACATCCCGGCACTGTTCTTCCCGCACGGTTTGGGGCACCTAATTGGTATCGATGTGCACGTATGTGTTACCTTGTAACTCGTGTCCGTTCTCAGTGCTCACAAATGATTGAAAGGACTGCGGCGGCTACCCGCCCGGCGTCGAGCGCATCCCCGAGCCCGGGATCCGATACCTCCGCATGCGCCGCCCTCTTACGCCCGGCATGGTCGTGACGGTCGAGCCCGGGTGTTATTTCGTCGACGCCATCCTGGAGCCCGCCGCCAAGGATCCGAACGTATCCAAATACCTTAACCTGCCCGTGCTCGAGCGATTCTGGAAACACGTAGGGGGTGTTCGGATCGAGGACGATGTCGCGATCACCGAGACGGGGATTGATAACTTGACGGGATGGGTGCCGAAGGACATTGATGAGATCGAGAAGGTTATGAAGAAGTAGTGGATTCACCCCAAGTCATCCTGAAGTAATAA
The DNA here is from genome assembly GCA_027600665.1 of Irineochytrium annulatum. Taxonomy (NCBI): domain Eukaryota; kingdom Fungi; phylum Chytridiomycota; class Chytridiomycetes; order Chytridiales; family Chytridiaceae; genus Irineochytrium; species Irineochytrium annulatum. Next base: position 16,870 of record JADGJL010000567.1, read on the forward strand.
AGCAGTCTAAGTACCATGAGGTAACTCCGCGTGGCAGTGTGCATGTCTAAAGGAGACAATTTTATATGCTACAGATGTTAAGTAAAACCGTCTCCCAGCGAACAGCGAAAGAGGGGAGCATAGTTTCGTGTTCTCCATTGGTACACTCACACCACGTAACGTCCACGATATCCACAGCGCCGGCGTCGACCGCCCAACGCGCAAGCTCACTTCCACAGCTCCGAAGGTGCTCGGCACGATCCCCTCCTCTGACCGCGACATCCACCTCGCAATTGCCAACACGCTTCTGACGCAGTCCCTGCGAAACTCACACACGCGACTGTGGCCACGACCTTATCTTGTCCCCTGTGAACGCCCCGGCATCGTCATGAATCTCGTCCCTCTCACCCGCCAGTACCGTCACCGTATATCACACAGGCAACGGCCTCCCGAAGCCACGACGCCTCCGCTCAACTGCGGACACGCTCTGCTTCCGCCTTAAGCGCATAGCCGTCTAGACGGGTGTGCTTCTACGTCTGCACCACCATCTCGGCCTATCAGCTCAGGTGTCTTGTTGGACACGGTTGGTAGTCGAGGCTGGCGTCTTGAGCTATACTTGGGGGGTATATGTAGATGTTACATCTGGAC
>JADGJL010000568.1:3089-17871 GCA_027600665.1 Irineochytrium annulatum
AATTACAGTCGGACCGCTGAACTGGACGTTTTCGCAATTGAATCTGGGCCCAAGATGATTATTCAACCACGTTTCATCTTGTGGCTTGGTTTTAGAAGTACCGCATTACTGAAAGCTCGTGGGGGCGACAGCAGTGCTGCAGAACGAACGCCGAGAACTCTGTTCAACGGCGGCCCTTTTAGACCCGTCTCCTGAACTGGATCGTGCTGAGCTACGTGGGCGAGTGTAAAGCTACTCGCCGTTTTGCTCATTGCGATGAAATTTTGGACCTGAACGAACGACGATGTTATGGTGTTGTCCTCAGATTTTCCGCATAAGTCCCCTACGATGCCATAATCACAAGTTATTCCCAGCCACCCGTATACTGTCGCCACACGATTGTACCAATCCATTCGTCGGTTCATGGTGTCGCATTGCGGCAGATTGCCATGGTTGACGAGATGTTGTAGCGCGTCACTAACTGTTGGCCTCTAACATGTGCCGCGTAAAGGCCTAAAGAAAAGAAAATCCTGACAATACAAGAACTAGTGAACGAAATCAAGCTCGTAATAGGAGAAGGAATGGCCGACCGTTTCTACCATTTTCCTACCCGTACAACCTCGTGTGGCTTCTGCAACCGAGATCGCTAAACGCGTCAGCATACAAAGCGGCATTTAACTACATCAACTCTGTACCTGCACTGCGACTGTACTTTAATGCCGAGCAATCGGCACACGCTTGAAAATCGTTAGCCTATATACAACAAATTTAAACGTCAGAAGGGTGGCTCAGCTGCTAACGTGTGACGATCCGTCAGGGCCTCCAACATTAGGCGTTTTATGTAGTATCGGCGTTGCACCGTGCTGCAGCCGTCAACTGAGAACGGAGAGTGTTGGTAGACGTCGTGTGGCTTGAGCAGTGGCTTGTATGATAAAGTTTTAAGCCCCGCACAGACAGGAAGCACACAACAGTGGTTGCGGCCGGGAGGGTAGCTACCCAGCATGCCCCCTAAGAAAGCGAAGAAGAGGTCTAGCATCTTGCATCCCTACGACACACTAAAGCCGTGCTGAAGCAAGAAGCTTGATGCGGAGAAGCTGGCCGCCGAGGAGGAGGAGAGGAAGAAGAGAGCCGACGAAGGTGACCTTTCCATTTATACTCTCGTGTAACTGACAGCTTTTGCATACCAGAGGCACGGCTGGCCGAAATCAGGGCAAAGAAAGAACGTGATCTGAGGGAGCAGAAGGAGAAGGAGGCCCTCGAGTTACTGTTCGCTCAAGTACTCTCCTCATTGGCATACATTGGCTAATATTGGCAAAGAACAAGGAGCGCCTGGAGGAGGAGACGGAGAAAGCCCTCGAGATCATTCAGAAGCACGACGGGGAAATCAGCCAGGCGATGGAGGTCGCAAAGTCCGAAAACAACGTAGGGTTCTCACTTCGGCTGGATAATCGTTAACTTCGTGGTACTAGTGGACGAAGTTTGTAGATTGCAACACTCTGCCGGACCCGAATGACGAAAAGGAGTTAAACACATACCTGTCCTTATGGGAGGAGGAGCCGCTGGGAGCGGACGACGAAACGTCATTGCAAAGCCTCCTGAACATCTTGCCCAACGCCGAGAAGGTGAAACTGAGTCTTGCGAGCGACAAAATCTTAATCCATTCGGAATGAAGCTCTGTGATGACATTGTGCATGCGATGGCAATAGAGTCGGACAAGCAGAACGAAGCTGGCGCCTTACACCTGCGGTTACAACTCCTGACGCTGCGGAGCTTGATACAAGCAAAATGGGATCTTGTCACATGTCAAGTGCTACAGGTAGATCCCAATTCTGTCACGCAAGAGGAAGTCATTTTAAAATGTCACGTAGCACGTCGATCACTTCCAAATTGAAGCAAACGAGAATTTCCTGTATTCGACCGAAATTGACAGATACGCCTTCGGGGTGTGGGGAAATTTGACGAAGAATCCGAGGTTTGTCATTTTGTAGCCCCTTGCTTTGCTCATGCGTTGCAGGCATAAGAACATTGACTTTTCGAACGTGAACCTGTCAATGACGCTCCCCAAGCCGATCGCCTTAGCGAATGTGGCCGTCAGGATGCTTTATCAAACTGGGCTCTCAGCTTCCGCACCGTACATTTTGCAAGAAGGAAGCAAGAACCTGTCCATTGTTGGCGGTGTGCTAAGCTTCGACCTCTTCGAGATGCCTGAGCCCCCGAAGACGTTTGACAAGTGGATTATCCGCCAAAGTAGTTGACTTGCGTGATCATTTGCTGACGAGTTTGCTAGTTCTCTCTCCGAGCGGCAAACTAAAGAGGATTGTGTACCCATTTAAGAAGACGGTGGCCGAGGCGGCGGAGGAAGAGGAGGAAGGCGCGGCGGACACAAACATCTGGCCGACCCAAGTCGCGTACAAAATCTTCCCGGCGTCATTTATACACCGTGAGTCTGCGAAAATTATGTGCTGGGTGGAATCAGAAAAGTGCTGGTCCGAGGAAAACATCGGCGATGTCGAAATCAATGTCGGTGCGTGTAATGATCCGCATTTGCTCGCACCCTAACCTGAAATGTCCTCTGTAAGAACTTGGGCAAATCCAATTCAGAACAACACAATTCGGGCCGACGGCTCTCGTTCAGGTATACGGATCAAACCTCACCGCAAAGAAGCTGATGGTATGCGACAGAAAACATATGCGGAGTACCCCTTCCAACACTGGTCCATCAAAGGATCCGAAAAGAATCGAGCAATCCTGACAATGCAGGGGTCGGTGAATGAGATCAAGCTGGAGATTGGTGAAGGAAAATGCCGACTTCTTTCTCCTTCGACTCGGTTCCTCGAGGATTATCTTAAAGGCGAATGGCTCTCCCCCTCACTGCTTCTCGCCGTAAGTTCTTCTTTCCAAAACTGTATCCACCCATTAACATCAGTAAAGAAAATGTCGCAAGTGGGCTTGAACTTCCGGGGACCACGATCGCTAAAAGGCGCCGATATTGAAGGCGTTATTTTAAAGGTAATTTGGTGATTTTTTGTTGTACCTGATCGAACGCTTTAGCACCCTTCTGTGGAAGACATATGTGAAGTCGGCATGGGTCTCTGCGTCCCCGTGTTCTCGTTTCAACGGAGTCCGAGTAATCGACACGTGTGCAGCTCAAAAATTGTCACACAAATACAGGAGATAACCGACGTCGGGGAGGAGGGGGTAAGTCGACCTGTTTGTGTGAAACATATGCCAATGGAGTGTGACAGAATCTGTGGAAGAACCTTATCTTCGATTGCGCCTACAAAATCGGCGACAAGACGGTCAAGTTGGGTTTCATATCGGGCGAGGCGGAGGTGACAGATGAGACGAAATTCGACACATCGAACGCCGAGAAGACGACCGTAAGAGCCCATACCATTTTTGACTCCCTGACGCGTTGGTAGATTCACTCCAGCGTTTACCACCTGCTGCAAGCGCTCATAAAGAATGAGGATACTGTCAACAGGCTCAATGACGCGTCGCCGTTGTTTACACGGACCGTGACGGAAGTTTTGAAAATAACTAAGCTATTATGTTTCTCCTAATTCTTGGCGTATTTTGTTTTGCTGCACACGTCGGAATAGATGCATTACACCTGTAATTAGACGCGAGACACGTTGAATTTGACATGCCTTGAGGCGTCGTCATCAGTTGGGCGCCGACCACGATGAAGCACTTCCATCTTCCCGACATCGCACACAAGTCTCGGCTATTGGCCCAGAAGCTAAAAATCTCTGACGACACATTCGTGGAGGACGGCGCGAGCCTCCGACATGCATCAGTCCAAAATAGGGCGATCGCGAACTTGAGGCAGCATCAGCTGGTATGCGCATTGATACTTCCAACCTCTTTCTTAACGTCTTTTGCAGGAATTTGCGAAGACTGGCAACGCGCTGGATGTTAGACGGTTGGAGGCTCTCAATGTGATTTTCGACGACGTCATTTCCAATTTGACGACGCTGCGGCCACTCCTTTCCGAAGTCCAGGTTGATGTCCGTGTCATGCTCAACTGTGTTTAAGCTGTGCCCCCCAGCGCGAATATCACGCCGTCATTGAGAGTATTTGCAACATGGAGAAGGAGAAGGGGTTCCTTCGGACGAAAATCCAGAAGCTTGTGTGCGACAATGGGACGGAGGAGATGCTGAAGCAGGAATCTGCCAAGGTTGCGCATCTCACCGCGCGACTGGAGGTCACGCAAACAACGAACGCCAAGTCAGTAAACGAAAATAACTGGTCCGTTGGTAGTGTAACCAATGTGCCATCCAGATTGAAGACTCAGATCAAGGAAGAAGAACAGGGATTCGTCAACTATGTTGGCGAAATCTTCCTCCGGGAATTGAATTCGATAGCTGGTACGGTTGCCGCAATTGTTGTCCCGTGGCACTAAAATTCCCGCAGACGAAACCCAGCGCATGAGCATGAAGTTCAAAGGGCGAAAAGTGTTTATCTCGGAGTGGTTGCTGACCGAGTCTAAAAAGGTCCCAATTTTTGAAGGTGAGCGAACTTTTAAATTTTTCCAACGCTAAGCTGTTTACAGACCTGGCAGGCCGACTCGAATCAGACGTATGCTAGCGTTATTAGTATGGCTTTAATCGTTGTGTAGAATTTTCTAGCAAAGACGGACGACGATAATCACTTAGATCTGGATCCGTTGGCTGCGTCTCACAAAAAGGTCAGGGCCAACGCGTAGCTGGCTGCGTCTAAACGTTATTAAGAGAGAGGCAGAGTCGCTGGTAAAGACGATCAAGGTGAATCAACGGGAGATTGCGATGCTCGACCGCAAACTTGCGGAGTACGCTATTGAGCTAGAAACGCTGAACCAAAAGATTGAGGAGATTGAACATTTTATTGCGAAATAATCGTTCAAATTCGGCTTTCTTACGATGGGAAGCAACGGTCCTGCCGTGGAGAGCTGGTGTTGGAAATGATGTCTTTGATAATGGGTGACGAAAATGGCAGGCACCACTTCCATGTTGCCGTCATTTTTGATATTTGCAGCTTATGTGTTTTAAATACCTCGTAGATCACAGTAAACACGTACTTCTGTTGACTCTTTAAAACTAAAGTAGTGGCCGCGACGATTTTCGTTCGACAACAGCCAAAAAACTTATAAAATGCATAACGGCAAGGGCCTCCACCGCGTCCATCCAAAGGATTCGTGAATACGTTTCGTCGGTGGGAGCGCTGCTCGGGCTTCTAACTTCATATAAATTATCAATCAGCATCATGGTCTCGTAAGACCACCGCAAGCTTTGAAGGGAGAGTGGCACGGGACGACATCGTCCTCTGATTGAGTACTAACTATTTTTGGATCGGGACCGAGGGTGCAGGAGCCTATCCGCGGCCATCTTCTTTGCGCGACGGAATCCTCAGAAGCTCCGTCTTGATCGGCCACCGCGCGTCGCGAGACCGAGAGCCGTCGCTGGAGCACTTGGAGCCCATCGTCAACTTGAGCCCCGCGACGGTCAAATCTTGCCCTTAACCCCCAACCCTTGGTCATTGAACTGCACCGCTACTCGGAAGGCCGGCAAACCCGCGGGGAGGAGTCATGACCGCACCTCCTGCTCTCGCAATCGTCGCCGCTGACCAGGAGGACTGTAGCGTTGTTGGCACCGGCGTGGTCGAGATCGAGGTCGACGAAGTGATGGGGACGCGGGTGGGACCGGAAGAGGAGCTGGCGCTGAAGGAGCAAGAAAATGGTGCGCTTAGGGAGCAGGTCGATACGCTGGGGACAAGAGTTCTACAGCTGGAGGCACAGCTTAAGGTGAGGAGCTGCAAGACATAGCTATGGAGAATTTCACGCCGGGCGACCCTTGTCCCCGGAGCGAAGTTGAAGATCGAAAGGGAACTGAGGTTGCACCTGGGAACGCGGGGTATATCGCGTTTACCGGTCGTGGTCGTGGACGGGAGGATGTATTGGCGAAGAAGGCGACTCTGATATCTTACTCTAAAAGGATGCCTCCGAGCGCCAACATCGGGACCGTGCTCACTTCCAGGAGGACCTTCAGAAGAAGAACACGACTATCGATCGTATGCGCGTAAAGCTGAACCGGTACGAGTTCGCTATTAAAGAGGCCGTCCTCTTTCTATCCAAGCCTATCGAGGGCTATGAGACGTGGCTAAACAACCGTGCCATCGACAATGCTCACCACGGCCCAGGAGGCGCCCAGGCTCTCCTCGCGTCCGCCATCGCCGGCGCCATTACAGCCGCGCAGGGCGGCTACCCGGCGAACGGAAACGCCAGCGGCGCTACCACAGGCTCCAACGCTCCGCCCAGCCCAACACCGCCCACAAAGGCGGGACACCACACGCACGCCCAATTTACCAGCTCCTCCTCCGCTGCGCAGCTGTCGGGCTCCTCCGCCTCCGCCAACACCACTGTGGCCGCCCCGCAGGAGACGGGGCGCTCGCGCGCTCCGTCAACCGCCCCAAAACCCAGCGGCGGCGGCTGGGGCATGGCCTCTCTCCATCCGTCCCACTCCTCCGCGGCCTTGCTGTCCGGCGGCGCGTCCACACCCAACGGCATCCCCTCACACCCGCCCCAACAACAACAACAACAACAACAACATCAGCCCATCCCGGAGAAGATCCAGGGCCTCACGAACCTCGACATTCAGTGCCTCGAGTGCATGCGCCTCGCCAACAACTACCTTAAGAATGCCCAGGCAAGCGTCGCGGCTATGTTGAAGGAGCCGAACTATGGCGCTGAGGGCCATAGCTCTCCCGGTCTGCAAGCAACGCATACCCAGGCGCCACGGCTGTTTACGGATAGCAGCAGGATGATGCTGGAGGAGCCGGTGGCGGAGGAGGTTAGCAGTTTAGCGGCCCCGATGGGTGGAGGCGCGGGGAGGGCGTCTTCCGCGTCGGCAACGTCGCTGGTGTCTTTATCGCCGGCGAAGGGGGCGAGGTCACCGTTGTCGGGAGGGCACGTCGTAAATGCCGGGGAGACCGTGTTCACGGTATCGATCGGGACGCAGACGTCAGGAATGTCACTAAGTGACAATGACGGGGTAATCAGCCCAGTCGGAAGCCTGTCACAGTCTCCGTCGACGTACGGCCCGCCAGCAATCGGAGGAACGCTGAGCGGTGCCGGTGGCAGTGGCAGCGGCTCTACCGGAGCGGCTAATAAAGCTCCGGCGACGTCGGCGGCGGCACGGCTGACGGCGGTGAGACAGAATACCGCCGAGCGACAGGCATCAACGGCGCTCACGAACCAAGTGCTTCTGAACGCGGCTCGCGCGCTGCCGGAGGAGGACGGCGATATCGTCGGGTCGTTGTCGGGGGAAATCGCAGAAACAAGCGCGTCAGCGCCGACTACGAGCCCGTCCCGAACCGCTGCAGCGCCGGCCGGGACGCACACGCGCGTGCACTCGACGGGTTCCGTCGTCTCGGGTGCCGGCGGCATCGGCGCGTCGAAGCGGTGCCAGAATTGCCGTGACCTCATGCTGCAGCTTAACCACCACGTTGATACGATCCAGTCGCTGCGGGACGACGTGACGACGCTGGCGAACCAGCTCGAGGAGGAGCGGTCGACTCGGGACCGGATCCAGCTGTCCAAAGATATCCTCGACGCCGAGCTCGAGGAGCTCACGTCCCAGCTGTTTGAGCAAGCGAATTTGCTCGTCGTGGCGGAGGCGAGGAAGGTGGAGGGTTTAGAGTTCCAGTGCAGGGATACGAGGGAGGAGGTCGCCAGGCTGCAGAAGATAAACGATAGTCTCGAGGCCGCCGTAAGCAGGAGCAGGGGCGGAAACGGTGGCACGGGGGTTGGGGGCAGCCCGTACGGGAGCGCGAGAGACCTGGCCAGTGGAGAGAGGTGGACCGCGAGCGGGCCGGTCATCCCGCGGGGGCCCGGGTCGCACGCGTTCTACGCCGTCGCGGGGCTGGCACCTCAGCGGGGCGCGAACGGGTCCGGAGCGATAGGCGCGAGCTTGGGGAATTTGCTCTCGCTGCCGGGCTCGGGATCGCCGGCACCCGTACGGACCGGCGGGGCGACAGCGGGCGGCTCGGCGTCGGCGTCCTGGCGGGTCCTCGTCGACGGACAAGTCCTATCCGAGTTCCAGGAGCATGTGAAGCAAGCGTCGCTGGCCGGTTCGATGCCGCCGGCGCAGGCGCTCCTCGCCACGGGCTCGACGGCATTTATGAGGCGGTGCGTAAGCGAGGACGTAGAGCCGTGTCTGTTTTACTCGTACGGTGCGCACCTATCGTCCGGTGGGCTGTTCGGCGCCGGCGCGAAGAGTGCGAGCGGGCTATCGTCTGGAATGAGGAAGAAAATGATGGAGGCGCTCGGGAGGAACGGGGTCGAGGTCGTTGAGGTCACGGGGGCTAGTGGAGCGGAGGAGGAGGCGCCGGCAAGGCGGGTCAAGTGCGGGTGCTGTGCGCTGGTGAGGGAGTGCGACTTTCGCGTGAGGGTGTGGACGGGCGTGTCGAGCGGGTCAGGGTCGTCGCCGGCGTCGTCGCCGGTGGGTGGCCAAATGCCGCCGCTGCCGCCACTGCCGGTATCACAAACGGGGAATGGCACGCTCGGGCCGGCGGGTCAGTCTGAGAGCTTCCCCGTTTGCGGCTTCTGTCGGGATCGGGTCGTCGCGGTGTCAGATTTTTATAGCTTCATGGGCCACCTCCGACAGGGTCTTATCGGGCCGGGTAAGCAAGGCGTCACAATTCTGGGCATGTTCCGGCACGCCATGTGGCTCAGGAGAAGGATGGCTTGCGGAAGAGTCGGCAGTTGCGGTCTTTTTGAGCCGGAGTCACTGGTTGCGATGGACCGGAGAGGCGAAGGAGAGTGGGAGAAAGTCGTGCAAATTGTTAGCTAACCTTACATATCTTCCCGCCCTTACTCATTTCTTGATTGCAAGTAAACTATTATATCTTTGATGAGTGCGGGTGCCTGGGGAGGCTTAGGCGCGTCCCTCTTGACAATTTCATAAGTTATCAGGCGTCATTTCTACTCTGTCAACATCATTTTCTATACTTGGTTTCTCTTCTCGAGCAAACGTGATACTTAAGATATAAGGAGCTGATTGCTGACACTGAAATATTGTGAGTATTCCGACACAGTCATCAATGATGTACAACAAAATATTTTTATTTGAAACAAATCTCAAGCCTCCAAGGCTGTCAAGATCACTCGTTAGCAATGGAGCCTCAAGCCTTCGACGTGATTGTTGTTGGAACCGGCGTCGTGGAGTCCATGGTTGCTGCGTAGGTATATAACCGTCGTACTTCCTCAAGTAACTTTATATTGTGCAGTGGGCTATCCCGCGCGGGCCTTTCGATTTGCCACCTTGACCGCAACTCATTCTACGGAAATCACCTCGGAGCGTTTACTTTAACGGAGCTTCTGGCGGTACTGAAACAAGGTTGGAAGATTTGCTTTAACATGGTTTTGATTCTACTGCACAGAAAGCGGCCCTTCTTGCAAAAATGTCTCGATAACGATTCCTGAACAGCCGTTTGACGGTAGCTATTCGAATTTTTTTTTTTTTTCAACTAACAATCACTAGAATCTGCATGGCTCGCGCTACGTGAGGATATTACTGCTGACAGATATGAGGTGGCAAGGAAAACTATCTCAGCTTTAATGCCGGGTTTTTCGTTTGACATGGATGACGCGACCGCCGTTACGTTGAAGGCCAAGGCTGTGTTGTTGTTCAGTCTCCTGAAGGTCTCGCGAGATTACGCGCTGGAGCTGTGCCCGAAGTTAATATCATGCAACGGACCCATAGTGCAGCTACTCATTGATTCACAAACGAGCAACTATCTCGAGTTTAAATCTTTGGAAAAGCTTATGGTTTACACAAGCGAAGGCTTGGAGGATGTAGGCTGACAATTTGATGATGAGATTTTGATTGTGAATATCAGATCCCTGGCTCGAAAGAAGACGTGTTTAAAAACGAGTCAATCAGTTTAGTTGATAAAAGGCGTCTGATGAAGTTGTTGTCGTCATCGGACCCTTCGGCTATCGCTGACGATGACAGTTAGTTCTCGGCGTAAGAAGTAAGGCTAAATAGTTGCAAGAACGCACCTTCTCCGAGTACCTCCGCCAGACTGGTCTCAACGAAAAATTGCAATCGGTGATTTTCCACGGAATTGGCCAATATGTGCGTTCGGACGATGCCGAGACAGGTTCTATCATCTTCTCCCATGAACCAATTCATGAATCGACGTATTGCAGTTACCGTCAGCAAGGGAGTGCAAGCGCTTCGCAACTATCTCCAATCACTGGGCCGTTTCGGCAGCACAGCCTACTTGACGGGGATTTATGGCCTGGGGAGCGAGATTTCACAGGCATTCTGCCGGTTTGATCCTTAAGCATTTGTGAAGACCTAAAGAACAGAAGATACAGTGCAGTATATGGGGGAGAGTATCGCCTTGGTTACCAGATCGATAGAGTTGACGTTGATGACGAGGGTAATGTCAAGGTGATAGGCCCGGACGGAATCCTCACAGCTCCGCGCTTGATGGCTTCCCCAGACTACCTCCCACTACTACCGAATACCCTGGGAACACAATCACAAAAGATGTTAGCATCACTTTTATTGTGGAAGACTAAATATGTATAGAATCTCCCGCGCGATCTTAGTTCTCTCTTCACCAATACGCAATGCAGCAGATCTGTCCCTTATTATTTTTCCTCCCACAGGAGGTTATCATGGTGTCATCGCCGTTCAACAAAGCGCCGAGAGCCGGTCCTGCCCACGCGGACAATGTAACTTGCGGAGTCACGCTCATACACGCTAACTGACAGCAGATGTTGTGCATCTTCAAACTGAGTCGGCAACAAACACACCCGAGCTCGACTTAATGAAGGCAGAGTTAACGATACTATCACTTGTACCAGGTATGTGATATCGACATATATAGACAATGATTTCTGTTCCAGAGGGCAGCTGCCTCTTGAAGATGTACTATCAGCAAAACGTCGTGGTGCTTGACGAACCCGCCAAGCTGCATTGCGGGGTCGTGTGCCCGAACCTCGAGCAATCGCTTTCTATCGAAGAAGCCGTCGCAATTGCTCGACGTGCCTTCCACACCCTGCTGCCGGATAAAGAGTTTATTCCCCCGAGCCCAAATCCGGCCGTCGATATCGACTAGGCTTCTTCTCCTTCGGCGGATGTGTCCACAGGTCGCCCCAGCTCGCCTTCCGCGCATCGGTGTACGCTTTCTTTCCTCCCGACTTTGCGACGATTTGTCGAGTGATCAGGCCCGACGTGTTGCAGGCGTCCATTATCACGTGGCCCTTGCTCCGTATCGGTGTATTAATTAAACGCGCGGCGTCTGCAGAAAGCTTGTCAATAAATAGAAAATCCGATTACAAAACGTTGCCTTTTTGGTCTTGAACACGCGGACCTCGACGGATAGCCACATAGGAAAACGCGAGATCCAAATAGTCCGTCTTTGGCAGTTTAAATTTCGACACCTGCACACCTTTAGTGCGTCGAAGGTAAAAGAGCGCCCATACGTCCTCTCTGCTTAGTTGCAGGCGCCGCAGGAATGTACATGGCTCTGCTAGCCCACGCCGCGGACATTCTCTGTCGTGTGGACACTAGTCATGATAATAAGTTGTCAGTGTCGGTTACCGATCACTTACAGGTGCAAGGACGTGTCCGGTGCTCCCCCGAGTGCCGTCCTTGGACGATAATATGCGCTCCCGCGCTGACTCGACAATATCAAAGCCCTCCTTTCGGCCATCTTCCAGGATGACCTAGCGTAGTGTCACACGCTGTAAGAGAAACAAAAAGTTTACCAATGTTCCACCTGTCGCATTCCACAAGTCATCGACATGGTGGTGGCGCTCATCACTGTCGACAATCTCGGAGAGTGTAAAGGCCGATATCACTACATCATGCTTTTCTCCCTACATGTGCCCACTCCTCAGTGTGCGACTAAGAACGGCGCCTCTACCTGTGTAATGGAACGCTTGTAGTGGAAGCACTCGTTATTAAAGTGGGACTAGCTTATTAGTGTCGTCCCTGGGTTAGCGTAGAACCTACGTCCGCGATTCTCTGAACGGCCTTCTGCATCGCGGGTGAGTTGTCGACGACGACCATGGTGGTGGGCTTCCACAAGTCATGCACCGCCCTGTCCTAGGTGTAAGGACTTACGCGACAGCCTTCCAATTGACGCGTCGAAACCAACCATACGGCCGTTCCTATTCCGCTGCCGAAGTCGAGAACGCTTGCGGGGTTGGGGACGCCCATGTCGCGAAGATGCGACAATACTGTATGAGTGGCAGCGTGGTAGATTGGCGCCAGCTTTACGCAGACAGGCGACAAGTCAGAGCCCTTGATCTCGCGCAGGATATCGGGGATCTTGAAGCTCGCCTTTCCAAACTTGAGCATCGCGTAAGCGGCGACTGGCCTTGTGAGGATTGTTATGGTGGGATTCAGAAGCAATTGACGGACCGACTGCGCCATGTCCCACTTCTGTCAAGCCGTTTTCATTGGAGCTGGTTCTTTTCGCATCCATCAACGTGAGTGTTCGGGTTGACGACGGGGATGAGGGATCCGCTGAGGATGGACTGAAAGCGCGGGAGATTCGACCGGCAGCACAGTCTTTGCCGTGACTGATCACGATTTCCTTGCCACAGAAAGATGTCGGCCGATTTGGTGTGGATGCTCACGCGCAACAACAGCTCCTTCCTCGTCAAGAGGAACGGCGTGCAATTCTCCAGGGAGAAGGGCAACCTCTTGAACAAGAACAGCTTCAAGTACTCTGGAGTCGCGAACGCCAAGGTACCTCTTCGTGGATTATCCTTTTAATGCATGTTTTTTAAACCTTAAACGCGTCGCTAGACCGTGGACGTGTCCGCCGCGCCCAAGGGTGTCGTCATCTCGCTCAGAAAGAAGGGCGTCCCGGCGTCGAAGCCCGGCAAGTCGGTCCAAACCGCGACCATCTCAAAGGGGAGCAGGCGCTCGATCAACAAGAGCGTCAAGAACATGGCGAAGAACTACCGCGCGGATCTGACGCACGCCGCGCTCGCCCGGGTTGGCAGGATCATCGAGTCGCAGAAGGCCCCTAAGCCCCAGAAGGTTAGGAAGGCCAGGGGTGCCAAGAAGCTGTAGATTTTTTCGCGCATAATACATCGAGTGACATCGGAAAATCTTTTTTAATGCGTTCGTTGCTTGTTTTTGCTAAGACTTCTCCGAATGTCACGTAACAAACGAGGCTTCGAGAGTTCAGCGCACTAGTCTTTATTCTACACTATTAATCTAGATGAAAGTTTTACGCATGAAGCCGGTAACAAGCTCGAAGACGACTAAGAGGATACCACCACCCGGACCGAGACGGAGTACCTTCGGAACGAAACTGCAACGATGTCGTCAATACGGTGCGAATGCACTGGCACTCAACTCACCCTTTGTAAAGAGCCCCAACACCCTCCTCCTTGGCAATCGTCGCAATCGCCGGAACCGCCCAGTTATACTTGAACGGCTGCACCATCTGACCTTGAACACGCGACTTAACGACATCGAACGGCGTGTTTAGGATCGTCCCTGTAGTTCCTCCAATGACACCAGCAATGAAATTGTTCATCAGCACGCCGTTAGATGTTTCCGCCTTCGGTAGACGCTGACGGACAGCCCTGACGCCAACGTCAGCAACAGCGTGAGTGGAAGCCGAAATCTTACTGGATGACACCGAAGTAACCCGCGTTCCAGATGATATGCCGAAGCGCCGTCGCCTCCAACCCCCTCCAGAACGCGGAAAAGCCCTCCTCCGCGTAGATCTTCCTGAACGCGTCGCCCGTCCCAGTGTATTTCCCAGCCTGATATAACATAACGTTAACCACCACACACCAAGCTAGTCCCTGATAATACATACGTTCGACTTGTCCTGCAGACTGCGGAAGGACGCACACATCAGCGACAACCACATTGCAACCCATAATTAGCCTACCGAATCTTGACAAGATCAGGTGAGACGACGACGAGCGATTCGGTCGCGCCGGCGCTCATACCCGTCAAAATGGCCAGAAGCTGCGGGTTCGATACACCCATGCTCTTGTAAAGCCTTCCGTATTCCTAACCCACGCGTGTTAAATCAACACCAACGGAGGCTCGCGTTTAAACCTCATTGGCACCAAATTTGATTGAACGCTTCGGCGCCTCAACGAAAATGGGCGGCAGAATGCCCCTGTAAAGAGCCCCGAACCCCTCCTGCGCGATGATTTTCCGAAAGGCGTCCCCGATGGAGGTGTAGCCGCCGGCGCCGGACTGGAGCTGGAACCGGGTCTTCACGACGTCCAAGGGGTAGCTAAGGTAAGTAGAACCCGTGGGAAAAGAGCGGCATGCATTAACATCGGACAGCACCACAACACAAGACGACAAGGATCACCAGACGAGAATCTCGGAGACGCCGGCAATGGCACCCGCCGACAAGGTCATCCATGCAGGAAGGGGGGGCTGGTTGGGCGCGCTCATTGATGGAAGAAGGGGCGAAGAGATGCAACGATCTTGAAAAACTGGCGACAACCCGACTGATGCTCGGCTCCAGCATGTGAAGCGGAGCACGTCGATTATGCGTGGCCGTAACCGCGGGCTTGCCCATTGGTTATATCAAGCAGCAGCTACTGCATTTACAGCTTCGTTTTTGTTCAAACGACGCGTAAGGGCGGCAGGACTAGAATCAATCAAGACAACGATTTTCATTGAGGTACTACTCTGTTCGCCGCGTCCAGGACGCGTTCGGGATCAGCTGTGGTAGGTAAAGAGGGCTGTGGCACGAGTAGACAGCCACCGACAAGTAACAGAATAACGAACAGAGAGCGAAGGCAAAAGGAAAAAGA
>JADGJL010000569.1:0-17851 GCA_027600665.1 Irineochytrium annulatum
CCCCCTAACACCGCTCAACACCAACCTCGCGAACCGCCAAAACTCCTCCTCCGCCTCTCTCAGCAACTCCTCCCCTCAGTCGCACCACTACGCGCCCGAGGTCCGACACTCGATCCAGAGCTCGGGCCAGTACTCGACCACGCTCAGGAACCTGACCATGACGAACCGGAGCAGGTACGATGGGACCGCGGGGGCCACGCAGCATCCGGGCAACCCGACGGGCGTAACGTCCTCATCCGGTGGCGGCGGGGTCGGCGGGTTCGACACCCTTGCCGGACGGCAACATCAGCAGCAATACCTCCAACAGCAGCAGCAGCAGCACCAGCAGGGGTATTACCAGCCTCAGCAGCAGTACGGCACGGGCGTGAGCGGCGCCGGCATGATGACGCCCTCGCTGACGGCGAGCAGCGGGATGGTGGGCAGCAGCTTGAGCGGGATGATGGTCAGCGACATCAACGGGAGCGGGAGCAGGGGACTCGGGGGTCAGGATGTGATGAAGGAGGGGAGGGTGAGTCATGACACGGGGGACAGGACGAGGCCCGTCATGAGCGCGTTGGGGAGCTTGGCGAGGAGCGCGGAGGAGGGTGGGACGCTGTAGGTTTTTCCAGCTTCCAAGTTTGCTGGTGCTTTGTTTTCTCTTTTGGACTTTCTGCTCCTAGATCTAAAGTTTCTACAACCGAATTTTTCTTTTGGTCCCTAATTATTCGTTTCTGTTAACCTCACTTCGTAATTTTCTGTTGGTCGTTTTTTGCTCCGTTAGTGTTCGTGCGGATAGGCTGAAGCGCAGCCTCTTTTTCTCCAAAGACTTTACCCTCGTCGACATTTCGATACAAGTTCTATGTCATATGTCATCACCCTTCTGTGTTACCTCTGACATACCCTACACTTGTGGTTTATTCAGAGTACCTCTAATAAAGAAACACCGTTTCCTCAACTCAATAAAGAAGCCTCATCTGTTACCTCATGTGTTATTCCGAAGACCGTCAACTAACTCGTCGCTCTCAAAGGATTCTGGTCGCAGGCATTTATTTAATGTGCTCACGAGGTGATGTGAACAAACATCTACTCAGATATCTAAATCAAATTACAAAATGTGCGTTTTTGGCACAAACGAGCTACTACAGTGGCAAGAGTAGCTCATTTGTTTATAAAAACCCGACGAGGCCGTGAGTCCTAAGTCACAAACCAAGCCGGTAGGTATCGATCTGGCAACGATTGAATAACCAAGCAATGACAGATAATCAACAGAGCTCGGGGGTAATGTTGCTTTGCGGAGTGAAAATGTGATCGGAGAGAAGAGAGGACGAAATTCGGATGTTAGACATCCGAATAAGAAGCAGGTACGCCATGACAGATATCAAATGAAGCCATGAAAGATATCAATGCAGTCAAGACAACTCAACGACGGCACAAGGCGATATATCAGATCAGAAGCAGCGAGAAAACCGTGTGCGAATGATATTAAGCGCGTTGAATAAGCAAGATAAACAAGTTACAAGAACATCAAATAAAAATAACCACCATCTATCGAAATGTGATCAAACCGTCGTGATCAGCGACTCGTTCAAACCCTGAAAAGACAAAATATCAGCCATCAGGCTTCACAACAACAGAAAAGAGTGTATCATTGTCACTCCACTCCAGAATGAATAGAACACAAACCTTCAACTCCCCAAAAACCTCCTCATACAGCTCCCCATACTCCACGTCCGCCTTTCTGACGACCATTACGACGCTCGTTGGCCGTTTTGTCGCCCCCGCCGCGCCAAGATCCTCCTTGCTCGGAACATAAACGTAGGGCACGTCGCTCTCCTCGCAAAGCACAGGCACGTGTGTGATCACGTCGATCGGGCTGATGTCGCCCGCGATGATCACGAGGCCCTGCGCGCCTTTGCGGAGACCCTTGACCACTTCCTTCACGCCGCGCTTGATATTTTTGGATTTTGATGCTTAAAATAAAGAGACTCGTCAGCGTTTGGAATAAAAGAAAAAAACACCGTGTTGAATGGGCAAAGGGTAGGAAAATACCTTTCCGCACAGTCTTTAAAACCTTCTTCGTCAGCTTCTTGCTCGCGAGCGGGTGGGCGATCTGGCTGACGGACTTGATGCGGTCCTCATAGTCGACCGCCGGCTTCTCGGCCCGGACCTTCTTGGTCTTCGTCTCCTCGTCGTCGCCCATCCTCTGTCCCAAGCGAAGGTGGGGGGGTTGCCAAAAAAAAAAATTGGATGAGACCGAGTCTGTGGAAGCACAAAAAGACGCCCTGAAAAGTGAAGAACAGACGAGGATGCTGAACACGAACATAGTAACGGTTGCGGTAAGCATCGAGCGATGGACGCGGCGGGAGTCGGAGGAGGCGATTGCAATGGTGGAGTGGACGCTGGAGTGTTGGAGGAGCTGGAGGTGCTGGCTAGGGAGGGCGAAATGGTCTACCTTTTGGGGGTACCGACAGCGATCCGACGCAGGCCCAGACCGACAACGGCGGAATCGGTCTTGTTATGGACGAACTGAAGGCTGTACCGCTGACGGATTTGGGGCTGTTGGACCATCGTCATTGTTGGACTTGCTTTAACGAAATGTATTGCCTTCAGCCATGGCTTCGAAAGATTGCCCCGTTGGCCCACACGCAAAAGGTTTCGCGCTGGTGAGTTGACGTTGATCTACTGGCTTTCAATGTTTTCTGCCTTGATCCAATGTCCTTGGAACTGATTTTGATTGCTGTGATCAGGGTTCCGTCGCTGGCGGTTTGGGGCGCCATGCTCGGCGTGACGGCCGTCTTCTTCCTTGAGCCAACGCCGATCATGCGAAGGGACGTCCTTCAGGTTCGCAACCTCGCTTACATCATTGCTTTTCAAAACTTATTTCCCTTCTGCTCATCGTTAGAATGTCCCAGTTGCCGGGCCGTTCTGGAAGGAGAAGCTGGAGGCCGGCGCGAGGGTGGATTAAGGGGATGGATTGTTGCTCTTCTTGTTGTTGCATCACCTTTACCCCATGCCCTTGTCACGCTTCCTTCTGGTTGTCTCGTTGCAAGGCGTTGAAGGCCCAATCCCGTCTCTTTAATATATATTCATGTGCCACGTCGAAAGTAAAAAACCTCATGTTTATATTCGTATCTGTGCACACGGGAAAGGTTGTTGTTTTGACAGGTGTTGTTTTTGACAGGCTTGTTGTAAACTGTAGCTTCTGTGAATGGTACAAGCTCGACGATGCGCTCTACCGTGAGAACCCCAACCAGTCATTTTGATGAGCGGCGTCGAAGGGAGGAAGACAAGACCAGAGCCACAATGAGTTCCGCCTTCAATTATGACTGAGAGTGCTGTGAAGAGGTGGACCCAAAAAAAAGAAAAGCTGTTGTTATACCTTCCTGGCTCAACGCAGCCGGTCAACGAAGATAATAACCGAGTTTTGAGGACCTTTCAGATTTACAAAACGTCACGAGTTTGGTTAAAAAGATAAAGTGGAACAGGACGCTGTCCACAAGTGAAAGACCATCCTTCGGCCAGCCCGACATCCTTAACGTCCATTCTCACCACCGCAATTGTCCCGCGAGTCGTTCAAACCAATTCCTTTTCTTTCCAATCCGGTTCAAAGGCATGTCACATAAGCGAGCATCGGAGCGCGACGGGTCATCACATCAAGGCCTGCCACTGTAAAGCAGGCTCTCGGTCGGACTTTCCTCTGATGTCGTGCAATGGACAAGCCAGGAACTGGAGAAACTTCGATGAGCCCATCCATGCTGACGACCCGGTCCCAGCGCGGCCGCGACGGCGAGCTCGACATCCCCGTCTGCCCCGCGCCCTGGATGCTGGACGTCGGCCGCTCCTACGTCTTCGCCTTCAACCTGAACAAGAAGAATGCGGGTGTAATGACGCCTTACCTCCTTACGGAGGAGGATAAAGCCGACTACATGGGAGAGGGCGTTTCGATGCTGATGCTCGTTAGGTATTTGTTTTTTCGTAGTGTTTAAAACCACGTTTGTCTGGTTGGAATGTCTTTGCATCGAACTAATTGGCGAACAGCTATTCTGACTCCCCCGTCGGCCCTTATGACGAGCTCCTCCTCATGGACGGCGCCAACAAACCGCGCCCAAACCTCACCCCGCTCTCGGCCGACCACTCCCCTACGACCATCATGAACGACCGCCGCATCCCCCTCATCTGGGTCTCCTCCGAGGCCTCTCTCCGCAACGGGCGCCGCAACTGGGGGATCCGCAAGGAGCTCGCGGATTTCACGTGGCTCGACACCCCTAAGGGTCGTCGCGTGACGGTTCGAGAGCGATACGACCGGGCTGTCGTCGGCGCAAAGAAGGGCGACGTGTTGCTCGACGCGACGTTCTCGACGCCGTTGGGGAGCGTGTTCGCCATACCGGCGACGACGTGGGGTCCGTTGTCGTATCTGCTGCCGGGTTTGCTAGAGAAGGATATTGACGAGGAAGGGATGGATGCGGAGGCGCCGGAAGGGAGGGGGAAGTTGTGGAAGAGGACGGCGATCAGCTGGAGCGGGTGGGTGCAGCCCGCCACCATCGTGGAGGTGCATGAGAGGGGAGATAAAAGTTCGGGGAGCTCACCCGTTTTCCCGGAAATCAAGGATCTTGGCTTGATTGGCGTCGGCGGGATCATGACGGGGAAGCTCTCGTTCAAGGAGGCGACCGTGTTCGTCGAGTGAACGTCGCGTCTTCGTGCTGTCTGATGAATGAAATTAGGTGCCGTGTATCGAATTTGAATAAACATGATTAGGAGAGAACGAGCGCGTAAGCACGGTGGACTTCCGCATCATCGCAACGATGGTATTGCACTTGTGGTGGAAACAAACAGCGGCAGATTATCCTCGACGTTGGTCCTTTGGTTACAATTTCTAACCCATTAAGCTTGCATTGGCGGTATTCAAATTAATTCAATTCCTTGTCGGTAACGCAGTTGATAATGCAACCTTCCGCGTGGCTAAAACCCTGCTGCCGACTTTCTATGGTTCATAGTGGAAGAAAGCGAGGGTTCAAATGGTGCTCAGGTTGCCCCGTCCCCTGCATCTCCTCTAAACGTAAACACAAGGAAATGCGCAGTAATGCACAGATGTGCAACGAACAATGAAGCCGATTACTCCGATTTACAGAAAAGGGTTGCCACGGAGCCAACGCTTGGATGCCGTACAAATAATGCTTTCTTAGACAAAGGAGTAGTTCGCGTGTAGGTTCAGCAACACAGCAGAAACTCAACGAGATTCGTTACGTGCACGTCCATATGTTACAATTAAATGTAATCGAGAGCCGCCAACTTATAAGGCAGGCTATTCCTTGTCCTTTACTGTCGCCACCACTGCTTCAGAGTCTTCCTTCGCGTCTTCCAGAGCCCACCCGTTGGCATCCAAGCCCTCATGTAGAGTGCTGCCCTCCTTAAGCTGCGACAGCCAATGATGACGGTCGCACACGAACGCTTCGTCCCTCCGCATGCAGAGCAAAGTATCCCGGACAGTAGCACCTTCAGATAGCTGCCAATATGCCAGTGCTGAGGGAGGTGCCGGATCGTGGACGCGCCAACCCTTCGTCGTAATATCTAAAGGGTCCTCCCGCTCGAGATCCCGCAGTAAGTAAGTGTACGTCACCACCGTGCGCTCGCTCTGCATCGCCAAGACCTTGTGCGCGAGCGTCGGTGACGCCGAGTACATCGCCAAGAACACGTTATACCACAATCCCTGCGCGAGCGCTCGCCCGAGCCTTACAATCGCTCCCGGTTTGTTAATCTCAGCCCAGCATCGCATCCTCTCGCGCCTTCCCTCACCCTCGTCCAGCAGCGTCTCCACAAGCCCCCGACGCTCATGCATGGTCCCCATAAATCGCAGGTGCGTCGCGAGAGCGCCGGCAAAAGGTGGCGCCGCCGCGACACACTCCGTGAGATGTAGCCGTCGCGCCCAGCCTGCGGCGGTACACGCGCGGTCGTGAAGAGTAAAAGTCATGGCGTCGATGCCGAGCGAGAGGATGCTAGAGATCCCGAGCGCGATTTTGTCGACGATACGGGCGTTGTCGTGCCGCGTAAGGATCACGGGCGCGTCGAGGTCAGCGCGCGTGTAGATCGGGCTCGGGGGAGGTCTGTCCTGTCGGAGCGGATGGGATGGCAGTGAGCGAAGACCGAGGATCCTGACACGATGATGGGCGCCCGGCCTCGAGGCGGTCGAGTGGGGCCTCTGGTGATCATGGCGGGGCGTTCTCTGTCTACATGCGGCACCGACCGTCCTGGGCAATATCCGGAGGATTACAGGCATATCGCGTCCCGGTCCGAGATCGCTTCGGAAAACCAAACAAGCCCTTCAATTTGATCACTCGCCCCACTGAGCCGATGTCAGGGAACGGGGTTAACGGAGCTCACGGAGCTAATGGCGCCAGGGCTGTTAAAAGGCCGCGGGAAGCCGAGGACTCTCTCCAAGTATCCGCAAAGACGAAGATGCCGGCCATCTCGAACGTCATTGTCAACTCGCGCACCGCCTACAAGTACCTCGAGAACCCGTTGACGGTCGAGATCGTTGGCTGCTCATTCAGTGAGTATTCGAGCGGGCGGAAGTCTGTACGCTGCGGTTTACATGCGTGCATTCGTCCCGTACACCATCTTGTGAACCGTGCTAATCCAAATCCTACTTTAGGCGGTGGTCAGCCCAGAGGCGGTGTCGAGCATGGCCCGACGAAGATGATGGAGCACGGTCTCGCGGAGGAGTGCAAATCCTTGGACTGGAAGGTCATCATCAACAAGCAGTTCGCCACGTACGACCACCTCAAGCCCACGACGGAGGAGGAGAAACACAAGAAGCACAACAATTTAAAGAACGCCACGTACGTCTCGAAAGTGACCGAGTCGGTCTATCACTCGGTCAAGACCATCTGTGAAAAGCGGCACCTCGCCTTGACCCTCGGCGGCGATCACTCCATCGCCATTGGCACGGTCTCTGGATCCGCAGCAGCGTACGAGAACCTCGGCGTCGTCTGGGTCGACGCCCACGCCGACATTAACACCCCCGAGACCACCTCCTCAGGCAACCTCCACGGATGCCCCGTATCATTCCTTATCGGCCTTGCCGGCAAGGTGCCTGGGTTCGAGTGGCACGAGCCCTGCCTCCCGAAGAACCGGATTGTCTACATTGGTCTACGGGACCTGGACCCGCCTGAGAAGAAGCTCCTCCGCGATCACGGCATCCGCGCGTTCTCAATGTCCGAAGTAGACCGGTGGGGGATCGGGAGGGTCATGGAAATGGCGCTCGAGTACATCGGCGACAACTGCCCGATCCACCTCTCATTTGACGTTGACGCGCTCGACCCGACCGTCGCGCCCGCCACGGGGACGCCCGTCAGGGGGGGCCTGACTTTCAGGGAGGGACATTACATCTGCGAGGCGATGCATCAAACGGGGCAGCTGGTCGCCGTCGATATCATGGAGGTTAACCCGATGCTTGGGGATGAGGCCGCGAGAGCTCAAACCGTCCAGGTTCGTTTATCTTGTTCATGCTTATTAGGGTAAGGAATTAACGCGCAATTTAGATTGGATGTTCGCTAGTTAGGTCCGCCCTCGGCGAGGGACTCCTTTACTAGCGCCTCGCACCGAATATCGTCAAAACGCGGCACCCGTACTTAAGGATTTGTTGAAGTTCTTCCTTTGTTACTTTGCTTTACTTTGACTGCAGAGTATGGACACTGAATTATCCCTGCAACACTTATATGCAATTCATACGCAGATCGCTTTGCTCTCTCTTCTTTTAATTAATTATCATTGGTGTGGTGTTTTTTCTTCATATACGGAAAACTTCGGGACATTATCATTTTGGCATCTTTTAAACAAGCAAAGGAGACAATAAAGTAAACGCGTGCTTCAAAATGAAGGTGTTCAATCTAGCATCCTTATCTTGGTTAAAGAATACTAGGCGCGTTGGGCCCCGTTCTTCAAGCAGCCATTTGCACACATACAGTGATGGACAGTTGGCGGGAGGAATTCGGAGACCTGGCAGCTGATATTGCTGCTTGACCGACGTTTGTTGAATGGATACTAAAGTCGTCAGAACAAGCAAACACGCTGGAGCATCTGAATGTACACGATAGGTTGAACGCTCTTGCTGGAGGCCCGTAAAAGACTCCAGTTTGGGATACCGTGACTCATGCTTGCTTATATGGTTGAGGCCCGATTTGGTCATCACCGTTGTCTGGTGCTCTTACGGAAGCAAAAGTCACTTAAATGCACAAGGGGACAACAAATAAACCCTCGCTAATTCGGGCGATTGGGATGGATACAAGGCAACTGGAATGGCGATCAAGCGGGGTATGCGATGTAAGCTCATTAATTGTCGATTTGGTGAAGGCTTGCCAGCTACTGCTGCTGAACTTTCAAGCATTTAAAAAACAATGAAATGCCGCTGGTGTTGACGCAAGATTTGCGATCGAAATATGCTTCGTCAGCTCTTAGCCGTTGTTATGGATGAAGCGCTATACCTTAAGCTTAGCCTTATCTTATCACAAAACTTAAATTCATCTTCGTTAAAAATACGTTTTCTGTTTTAGACAAAGCAATGTGCCAATACACACACCACCTTTCTTCCACCAAAAAAAAACCACTTCAGTACCAATATAATTCGTGATCAACTTACAGCTACATGTATGAAAAGGTTGCGGGAAAGTACTACCATGTTACCGCTATATGTATGAAGAGTTCGCGGCATTGTACTGCCGTCATCGTCCACTGACTTATGACTACCGAAACAGTTGGAACTCCCATTTGATCTCAAGGTCTACAAGAGCATACGACAAAGCTATAATATAATCAGAAGTACAAACGAAGCAGAGTCCCAGTTGCGTGTGCCAAAAACCGAAGAGCAGTTAAAAGTGCCCGGCATGTCACATCCACATCTTAGTCCGTCAAGTAGCCGTCATCCCCCCTCCTCACAGTACCAGCAACCGCCGTTTGGTCAATAACCGCGCCTCGTGTGGCCGGCACACTGCCCGGGCCGACCGTTAATGGCGGCACCGGTAAATTTTGGACCCGATGGCGAGAGATTACGGCCGCCGAGCGGCTGCATGCGCGCTCTTCAACCCCTCCCTTGCTGCGGGCTTGAGTGCACGCGGCCTCCTCGCCCGTGGCGACGACGCTGCTGAGAGGTAAGTATCCGTCTTGTAACGTCCGTTCTAAATTACCATAAGCAAAGGTTAACAACAGTTATTGCTGGTGGACGGTTGCTATATTTACCATTACGGCCGTAAGCCCATCCGTCGCTAATAATGAAATTGGCTGAGTAAGATTGCAAGTCCAGGTACCGCACCGCACGTAAACCGAACCGAAGCATAACATTAAACGTACTTATAGAATGTTGACAAAGTGACGGAGTCGCCCTCCTTGATTTCAATCTCATCCGGCAGCCGCGGCACGTAGTGCGATACGCCCGTCCACTTCGTCCGGAAAGTCTCCGGCCCAAAGGATTCCCCTTTCCTTAACACCAGCGTCCCCGTACCGCTGCCGCTCTTCGTCGAAGCCCTCCCGGCCGTCGACCTCCCTAGAGTTGACTTCTCCGCCATCGATTTCGTCCGAGCGCCATCACCTTCCTCCGGTCCTTCCCCACCCACTCCCACCGACCTCCGCATAGACTCGCGATGCGCCACTTCCGTTCGGACCGACAGCGCCGGCACGGCGACAACCTCCGGGTAATTCTTAAATAAAGAGCCCCCGCCGTCCGTCCACATACCACTGCTCCCGATCGAGCAACCACCTAGGGAGGCGGGCCCTCCATCACCGTGGCGCTGAGAGCCTCTCATGCCGGTGCCAGACGACGCGCCATCCCCGACGAGCCTCTCCATCGACGCGTGGGCGCCGCCACCCATCCACAGCATCGACCTCCCGCCGCCCGCCTGCCTGAGGGAAGACATCGTCCGCACCCTCGCGCCAGCGGGGGCGTCGACCTTCCCGGCCCCGTCGTCCATGATCAAGACGTCCTCGCCTTCGCCGTCCGTCATGCCCGAGGCAGCTCCGGCGCCTGCAAGACCGGATTGCCCGTCAACGCGGCGGCGGCGGCGATGCCCGTCGGAGAGGAAACGGCGAAGGTCGCGGGCCTTGCGGCGCCGGGAGATCAAGACGGAAGCGACGACAACGGCGACGCAGAGGCACGCGGACGCGACGACAACGCCAGCGATCAGGCCGGCCCGGGACGTGGACCCCGCGGCGGTTCCGTCATCGCTCCAGGACAAAGTTGTGGATGCCGGGAGCGTCGGGTTGGTTCCGGAGCCCAAACTTGACTGCGAGAAAGACGGGGAGGAGGACTGGGCGGCGAGGATGGTCGGGGAGGAGCAACAGGGCTCGGCCGGGTTGTAATTGCAGAAGTCGACAGCGGAGGAGATAGAATCGGTGCCGAAGCCGCAGGTAACAACTTCATCCGTGACGCCCTGCGTGCAGGCTGCGTTGGAGGAGCCGGCATGCATGTCGGTGCAGATTTTGTAAAGAGCCAGGCTGCCCACAATACATTTTAGAGGGTCATTAAAATGGAATTTCCAACACAGTACCGTATCGAAGGAAGCAAGCTGGTGTCCGTCGAAGGGCAGAGATTTTTCATCGCGAGAACCTTCAGAACGGAATCCATAAGATCCTCGCAGATGCCTGCGCAAAGTTCTGGTGGCCGCTTATTCATGTTGGCCTGGCAGCCACCGCCTAAAGATGTTGTAGCGTTCCATGACAATGAAGACGTGGTAGCTGCTGTGGAGTAGACGAGGACGCTCCGCGCGCAGATAAAGGAGCGTGAGTAGCGGAAGGAAGGGGGAGTTGATGGTGATGCCTGACTCCAAATTAGATCGACGCAAATGGATGGCAAACAATAATACTTACGCTGAGATTGCTACAACCCGCTGCCGTAAGTAAGCCCGCGATATCGCCGGAAAATGGCTTCCCCGCCACAACGTCGGCAGAAGCCGTAACCCAAGAGTCAAAAGAAGGTATGTCCACGACGGCAGTTGCTGGAGGCAGGATCGTTGAAGGCGGCGAGGAAGAGTTCGGTGTGGATGATGACCCTCCATTTGTTGCGTTCGGGGAGGCGGATGGCACCGATAAGGCCCTGGCTATCGCGCTCAAATCGATATAGGAGGAGGCAGCGGCCCAGCTGTCGCAGGCCCGCGAGGTGGCGATGTTGATGCAGTAATCCGTACCGTCCGGCTTCACGTAGCCCGGAAGCAGCGGGGTGAAGGGTTGATCGCTGCCGTTGATGCCAGACATTTCCTATGCCGTCGGTAGAAAGTCAGAGAAGCCCGTGACTGCCGGCAGGAGGTTATTGAGGTTGCCGGTGTGTGCCCACCCAAACAGAGTTGCGCCTTCGAGGTATCGGCCTTCTGTCCTCAAAGCCGGGAAGGAAGGTGACCACGGAAACTACTCGCGGCCGACTGGTTACCCCCGACTGGTTACCCCAAGTCTTCCTTCCACACCAAGTCGATGACGGCCGCTTCGGTTTAGGCGCTGCGGTGGGCGAGTCCGGAGGTCGACAGCGATATCGATATGTTGAATCGCAGATACTAACAGGTCTATTCAGTGCAGTGCCTCGCTGACTCTTTCGTCCTCGTTGAAGGCTGCAGTCGGTCGCGGTGGTCGAGTAGTTGAATGCGGTCGTGGCAGCCCTTGCCTTCAGTGCCGCTGGTCGCCTCAAGACAAAGTTGTCCAGTTCGACATTCAACCACCGCCTGCCCCACCCGCCAAGCCTTCGTTATATGCCAGATATCATACGTGGCAGGACGCATAATAATGCAGCACAGGAAGGCCTTCGTACTTTATTTATTTCTCGTCGGCTATGTATGTTTCAATATTATAGCCAACTTTCCCATGAAGTACACGCCGTCTCGTCGAAAGTCATAGGCAGATTTGCATGCATGAGCTAATCGCCAGACAATTCAAAGCTCTCGCCCCACCAGCCGACATCTCGATAACTGGCGACGTTTAATATCAACTGTTGCAAACTCAGGCATCTCTGTTGAAAAGGACTATAATGGATGCTAGCTCCTTGTACGCCACGGATAGGTCGTGCGATCATAGGAAGTGTGACCTAACTCAAGCACTTTGTCTTCTTGAACAAGAGAGCCCCACGATCTTACCACCGAGGTATAACTGAAAGGCCTCCATGATAGGCTTTCCGAAGCTTCGTAAAACTCCAGCGCATTTTAAGAACGGTAAGCAAAGCTGTCCTGTCGGAAAGCTGCCGGCACGGGACCCATCGTGTAATGTCCCAGCAAGATCACGCATGAAGTGTGACCTGCTCAAGGCATCATGGCGTACCTCATGCTGATCGTCATCATTATCGATGCTGACATCGCCGGATCGACCGCACGCACACGCGGCAGCACCATCAGGCGCCTGTAATGCTAATTGCAAGCCAGCGAGCTAAGGGGTTCGGGTTGTTCGTCAAAAAAAGTAAAAATTAATCGTCGCATCAAGCCCATACCCTCAACCTCCCGCTTTCGTTCATCACCATGTCTCGGCCAGAGGACGAACTCAACCAGTACCAGTTTCAGCTTGAGCAGGTCGAGGAGGCCCTCTCGAAGGAGCCTTCCAACAAGGAGCTGCAGAAGCTGAGGCAGGATTTGAGTGATTTGATTTCCCTGTATTCAAACCTGGTCTCCACACCCGCCGCCACCTCCTCCTCTGCCGCCCACTCGAAATCTGCACCGTCAAAAGCCAACAACAACGACAAAAAGCAGCCGAAGCACCCGTCGGCCCCCCAACAGCCGCAGCAGGGTCAGAAGAGGCAGCATGACGATCAGCGGACAAATTGGCAGCAGGATCTGGAGGATTTGAATGGGGATGGAAACGGGGATGGGGAATATGACGAGGACGATGATGAGGGGAGCGACGGACAGGACGGTGGCGCCGCCCACCCCGTCCGTGCCAAGTGGATCGTGGGTCAGACGGTGCTTGCGAAGTATTCGAAGGACGGGAAGATGTACGAGGCAACGGTCGAGCAATGCCCACCGCCTATAGACGCCTCCGCCTCCGCGGGGGGCGGTCAGCGCCCTCGCCAGTTCTACACAGTCATGTTTAAGGGCTACTCCTCCCGCGAGCGCGTGGACGTGGCGGACGTGCGTGACTTTGATCCGACGCAGGTCGCAAGGCCCGTGTCGGCCGTGACAGGCGGGAAGACGAACACGAAGAAACGGCCGACGCCGAAGAACTTCGCGGTGGCGTTCGGGAACGGAATGGATCGGCGGTCGAGGAAAAAGCAGAGGAATCTGGAATATCAGGAGAATTTGAAGAACATGGATGCGGAGCATATGAAGAAGCAGAAAAGCTGGCAGAGCTTTGCCGTATGTGACATTCTCTTGCGGTTTTTTTTCTCTTTCGGGCAAGTATCTAACTGTTTCTCTTTATAACAGGGTGGTAAGAAGGCATCTTTGAAAACCGCTCCCCCGCTGAAGAAACAATCAATTTTCTCGACGCCCGACGATCCGAACGCGAAAGTCGGCGTTGTAGGTTCCGGCAAGCCGATGACGAATTTCCAGACCCGCGGCAAGCACATCTACGAAAAGCCGCTTTAACTTTAGGGAGAGTCGCTGAACGGTTGCAATGAATGCCTGGGGATCTCACACGATTCAATAAGTTCATCACAGTCTGTTTTTATTTGCTTTTCGATGATGGTCATTCGATCTGATTGTGTTTTATATTTGCGGTCTCGCTTGTTTATCCCTGTGTTCGTTAATCCGTCTGGAAAAATGATTTTAATAGGATTTCGCATTCGCGTACACAAGGAACGCATTGTTTGGTTGTTCGACGTTCGTTCGTTGTGTTATTGCATAAATTGGCATTTTAATGGATTTTCTTGCGCCGCAGCACAGCGTACGAGGCAAGCTTTGAATTTTGGAGGCATTCATGCATAGGTTATGTGGTTTCATTTGTGCGAATCCGAAAAGACACGCTGCTCACTTTCATTTCGTTGACCGAAATTCCGAGGAGTCTTTGCAACTTGCAACGGATACGCCACGCTGCTTCCAACGTGTCCCTTCTTTGAAAATCCTTGGTTTGTACGTTAGAGGGTTTGCATATCGCGCACGGCTATGATAGGAATCTTCATTAAGTTTACCAGTAAACGCCTTTTCCGATATTAATGCCTTGTTACTCCGCACTTTCTTCGTGTACTCTACATTGATATGAAGAACTCATGAAGATCCGCCTCGTTGCAATATTTCTCCGTCGGCGACGGAGTTCAAATATAGACCGTCGATAATTAACATGATATTGGTTCAATAAAGTTCATATATTATGACGCCGTTGCATCAAGCAAGATTGCCTGTAAGATAAAAGTAAAATACCGTAATACCTGCAGATACAGGATTTGACCCATTGAAAGATAAAACGCAGCGTATGATGCAGGTAAACGAAAAATGAGATAGATGATAGTAAATTTAGACGTCGAAGGGAGCAAGTGAGAAACTCGAGGTAGGTTTGGGGTTGAATATGAGAGAGAAGTGCGAAATAGGGATGCAACGGTAGTTTAAGAGCATTAATCGACTGATTAGGCGGAAGTGTGGACGGGGTTGGGGTCGTCAGGCTTCAGGCCGGCGAGGAGGTTGTTCGTATCACGGTGGTCGGCCTCGTCCGCTCGGACGGCGGCGACGACATCTTTAACCGTCGCATCTTCGGCGAGGCGCCAGCTGCAGGTGATGTTAACTTTAGGTTTTGAGAGTACTTGCGTAGTGTCGCGATGAAGTACTCACTA
Source organism: Irineochytrium annulatum (assembly GCA_027600665.1). Classification (NCBI taxonomy): domain Eukaryota; kingdom Fungi; phylum Chytridiomycota; class Chytridiomycetes; order Chytridiales; family Chytridiaceae; genus Irineochytrium; species Irineochytrium annulatum. Next base: position 14,699 of record JADGJL010000569.1, read on the forward strand.
GCTCTTGGCAATCTCGGGGGCCGGGAGACTGGCCCAGTGCTTGATCTGACCGGCCTCAATATCCTTCAAGCAGTGCGTGTAAGTATGGACGGCGCTCTCCTCCAGGTAGCCGACGAATTTGTGGCAGGTGATGGGCGAGAGGAGGTAGGCGAGGAAGTAGGCGTTGAAGAAGACACCCTGTGATTCAACGGATAAGCCGAAGCGGCTCTTGACACATAAGAAGCAATGTTAACTGTACCTGGCCAATTAAAACCATAATGCGGAATAAGGGGCCGGCCTCCCTCATTTTCATAAACGTAAGCAAGTGCATGCGCTCGTTTTCGGCCTCCTCCAAAAGCGTGATAATCCTAAACAAAGACGAATCGTTAAAAACATGTTTGAAAGGAGTGAACCGCGGAGCGTACCATCCGTGGTCGCGCTTCAGAAGACGGAGCGACCTCATATGTCGGATCATGCCGGCGACCATGCCGGGAACACCTGCAACAGTCTCCAGGAAGCAAATCCGGTTGAGCCACTGGCGTTCAGTCATGACTCCGACTGCAAGAATTCAGGGTTAGCGTCAATGCACGTTAATAAGCATCACCTGAACTCGAGTGACACTAACCTTTGTCGCTGTAGTTGGTCGCAGAGTCGAAAGCAAATCTCATGGTCCTAACGCACGCGTACGCGATTGCGTCCCTGACGCCGCCGATCTTCTTGTGGGTGACCTCGACGGCCGTGAGTTCCTCCTTAGTGTAGATCGGGTGCCTCAGCAGATAATCGACAGCTTCGGCCGCCGGCTTCGCGGCGTCGCTGCCACCCGCCGCAACCTCGACGTTCTTGAGGATCTTGGGGTGCACCGAGACGTCGCCCTTTGAGGAAGTCGCGGTCGCGTTCCAGCGATGCTGGTGGGTGACAGGGGCGCGGGCGAGCGTGACGGCCGCGGGGCGAAAGACGGCCGGCGAGGACGCCGTGCGGGCCATGGCCGAGGCCCCAAGGAAGGTCGCCGCCCTGGGGACGGCTCGATGGAGTGTTGAGAGCATGGTTGGTCTAGTTGGTTGTATTGCGATGTTGCTTGAGCGCGTTCAGGCTTTTTATTGAAAAATGGAAGCTGGCTGGGCTTGCCCTGATTCGCGGTCCGGGATCTGCCGCCGTCCCCTCCCGAGCCGAACGCCGGCACACTAGCCCTCAGGGGCGCGACCGTGGAATCCGAGGGAAAGTGCTCGGCGGAGTCGGCTTCGTTTTCTAGAAGTTTGCTTTTACTGTCCTTACATACTCATTCCCATCGAGTATACGAGCCCTGCGCTAGTTCTCGCGGCCAGCAATGAACTACGTGCTCTTCCGGGTCTCTGAAGCGCTCTTACAACAGCTGGTGGATGCTGTTGTCGCGGCCCCTTCCCTTCCTTCACTTTTCTATTGAGCGCTGTTGAGCATATTTGCTCGTGGTGGTTATTGTACCTGCCGCCAGCCTCTGAATATTGCCGGAATTGCATATCAGCGGTGGACGGTCGTTGCAAAATCTTCGTAAGTAGCTAGTCTCCCTCTCTGCAACACAGGCAGGCAACGAAACGACTGCAGATTGAATACGCCAGCGCGTATTCAAGGATAGCGCTCGATGGCTGCCCTCCCCCCCAAAGTCGGCTTCAGCTTCATTGAGAAGTTCAACAATACGGACCTTGCTGAGAGTAGCGGCAGACCACAAGACAGGCGCCGCCAATTAAAAAACAGGTTAGGAGGCAGGCGAGGACTGCGACCCGATCCCCTTGTGGGACTCAACAGAAGGTCACCGTAAGTACCAATGATTGTCAATCTCAGTCGGCCATCGCTGTCCGGAAAGTGAGCACTCGTCGGCCTCCCAAAGATGCAGCTTGACCCCGTCCTCGAGCGATCCTTCCGGGGCCACAAGGATGTCGTCACGGCACTGTCTTTTAAGCCTTCAATGTCCCAGCTGGCGTCGGGATCAATGGATCATTCGGTGATGGTCTGGAATTTTAAGCCGCAATTGAGGGCCTTCCGTTTTGCAGGGCATAAGGTAAAGAAGTTGGTTCTGAACACGATGTCTTTGCTTTCTTTAGTTTTGCCGTCATTTTTCTTGTTAATCGTGTGATCTCATTCTGATGGTCATTTGGTATTCAGGCCGCCGTCACTGGCGTCGATTTCTCTCCATCCGGCCATCTTCTTGCGTCGTCGTCAAGAGACACTACAGTGCGTTTGTGGACTCCGAAAGTGTGAGTGTACACCGTGTTTATAAAGCTTGCGAAGCAGGCCGTTCTGGATGCTAACATTCATATTAGGAAGGGCGACGTCACTGTCTTTCGGGCGCACACGTCGACTGTACGGACGGTGCAGTTCTCATCAGACGGTGAAACCCTGCTGACTGCGTCTGATGATAAAAGCATAAAGGTTTGTAACGTCCGCTTGATCAATTGGATGTTTAGTAACGTTTGGCATGCCAAAGATTTGGTCAACCCATAGGTCGAAGTTTCAGTTCACACTAGCAGGTCATTTGAATTGGGTTCGGACGGCAAAGTTTTCGCCTGATTCGAGATTGATTGTCTCTGGAAGTGATGATAAGACAATACGACTGTGGGATGTCACGAGCAAGACATGCGTGAAGACGTATTGGGACCATACGGGGTAAGTCTAGATCTATCTGATTTATTCTCTTTGGAAAGCTCACAGGGTCCTCGTCTAGAATGGTAAACTCTGTCGCTTTTCATCCAGCTGGCATAGTCATCGCATCTACAAGCACCGATCGCTCCATAAAACTCTTTGACATTCGCACGCATAAGCTCATTCAGCACTACCCGAACACTCATCAACCTCCCCCGACTCAGACCTTTTCCGCTAATACAGGCGGAAGCGCCGCAGCAGCGGTTAAACCTGATCCGAGTGACAACACCGTCGGTGGCGGCGCGAATAGCATTGCATTTGGTGGCCTCAACGGGGAGTGGCTCATTAGCACGGGGATGGACGGTAATGTTAAGATCTGGGACCTCCACGAAGGACATCTCTTCTACACCCTCCATGGCCACCGTTATGGCCCGACGACGGCCGCTGTCTTCTCCCCGCCAGAAGGCGACTACTTTGCCACCGGAGGGAGCGACGCGCAGGTTATGGTCTGGCGCAGCAATTTCAACGCCATCGGGAGGCTCGGGGAAGAAGGGGTTGGGG
>JADGJL010000057.1:0-52817 GCA_027600665.1 Irineochytrium annulatum
TCCGCTTCCGTCTCCAGATCAAGGAAACCCAAACTCTCTTCTTCCTTCTCAAATTGACAACCCGTGACGTCGATCATTACATCCGCGTCCTGCTCATCTTCCTTATCCTCCTTCAACTTCAACTTCTCAAAAGCTTCCATCATTTCTCCTGTCTCCTTCTCAAAGCGCAACCAGCTGCGGAGGCACATAATCATGCGAAGAGTTTGCTGGACAGTCGGTTACGTTTCGGTGTGCAAACATCCGTCCCTGCAGAGAACGCTCGCTCCGAAGGCGTACTGGTGGCTGGGATACTGAGGTAAGCCCGGGCCATCTTGGATACATTAGGGTAATTCAAATACTGCGACTGAATTGCGTTAGATTTGATTTTCCAAGGAATATTACCTTCCACCAATCCAAGCTCTGTGTCAAAATCTTGGACTGGTCAACCACTCGCAATGTCAGAAGCTGGAGATAATCATCGAGCTCATCAATCGTTTCCTCTTTGTCCTGCAAAAACATCGAATTCATAGCAAGTGTTGAACCAGTGCGCAAACTAGTCGACGATTGAGAAACTGAAGACGAAGATCGAGATAGGGTCATTCCGGACTGACCGCCAATTTCTGCAGTCGATTTCCAATTCTCAAACTCGGCGCGCAATTGTTTACTAAGCAATTAAATGACCCGATTAATGAAAGGAACCTACTTTCCCATCGCGACATCAGTCGCCGACCAGTTCGCAACCTTCCAGTAGTGCGTTTTTACAAAAGGTATCATTACAGTGGAGACAAAGTAGGCCATGCTATCCGTCTTTGCATAATACTTTGCAAGCTTCGAAGTTGCGGCTTCCTGAGCCTTCTTCTGCCACTCCAGCGATTTTATTGCATCCAACCCTCCACCGTCGCATGTATCATGTTGTATACCGGCTCCACGACCCCGCACGTGGGATACTTCGACCCAAATACCAAATTTGTAGCTTCCGTGAATATCGCCAGATTCTCAGCAATCCAACTCAAGATAATCCAATCCTTCTCATGCAGGCGAAAGTTCCCGATTTTCTCGTCAACGTCGCAATGACGGTTAATAGCATCGTTCGAGGGCCCTCTGCACCATGGCGTGAGTTGACGACCACCTGGTTTTGCAATCCAGTATAGGAACAAGCAAGGCCGGCGAGTTCGTCGACGAATCCATGTGCTTTAAGATACTCTGAAATTTTTGCAATCTTTGCGGAGAAGCGCGGAGCGCGACCACAAGTCTCCTAAGCTGACCAAAAATTAGTCGAACTTTCATTACACGGTAAGACTTACGCAAATTATGACGCTGCCAGCTTTCCTCTTTCCTTCTTTGCTCTCCTTCACGAGCGCCTTCAAAGCCTTCCTATCTTCTGCGGTTGAAGTGAGATTTCGTAATCCGTCATCATCTCAATCTCCGATTTTGGAGAGTACCCAATTTGCGCAAGGAAATCCGCGACTGATTGAGCAAATCGCGTGTCCGGCACAGCTTAGAAACCTCTCTTCAGCAACCCACTGGCATTTGAGGTCTGTACGCTGATTTATAATGCGCGCGATTTCTTCGGCCATTACAAAATTTGACGATGCGGAGTCTCCCACAATAAACCCCCAAGCTGGAAACGCAGTTAGCCGACATCAAGAACTTGCAAATTGCTGCAAACAAACCTTGTTGAAGAGATCAAACTGCTGCAGAACGGCTACCAATGCCAATGCCATGTTCTGCCCACTATGAGGACCGATAAGCTCGGCGAAATCCAGGACAAATTTGCGAATATTCCAGTCTTTATCAATAAAATGTGCAGTAACTCCAAGAAAAGCCTTTTTGTTCTTGCAAGTCCAAGCGTCACAAGTCAAGTGAATGATGGTGTCTGCAGTGTGCAAAATGTTCTTGATGTCCTCCCTTTTAGCCTCCCACATTCTCGTTGCGTATTTCTCTACGGTATTTGCACTTGGAATAGTAGCCGCGGAATACAACACCGAAAATACGGCCTTAATGAACGGATTTTCCACCACAGAGAAAGGCTGATCCTCAGCGATAATCCACTTAACCAAGCGGTCCATGAACTCGCCTTGAGTGAAAGGAATCTTAGACTAAGCTTTTAGATTATCTGTGTGACCGTAAAATCTGACAAACTCACCTTTCCGCCATAGAACTCGGTAATCTTGGAGTCTCCCCTATCCTTATCAGGGTACAGGGTTCGGTAGACTTCCACGTGGGCAGATTTCAGATGGTTTTTCATAGTCGTAGTTGACCCCATAGACTTCGTCCTGTCGAATTCCGTGGTGCAATGGTGACACTGGGCAAATCTCTTTGTTTGCATCACATTTGTCCTGCTGCCGTCCTTGCCTACAAGCTCCACCGCAACATCCTTGGTTACTTGGGAGAAATGTCCCCAAATGACCCCTCGTGGACGCTCTGTCTTTTTCTCCTCACTGTAAATATCCAAGATTTCAATACCACGATGCTGAACATGCCGGTCTTACCCCTCCGATTCTCCGTTGCACGTTTACGATTCCACCTGAGAAGTATCATCTCACAGATCAATGCGAAGATCGTCTTCATCCTTCTGAGATCGGTCGTCCGTGAAAATCACCGCGTTTTCGTTATCTTCTTCGTCATTCTCCTCATTAGAGTCACAATCCAATTGATCGCGACGTCGCTTCCCTTTGCTCTTGACCGCGTTTTGCTTCTTACGTGGAAGCACCTCACGGGTATTCTCCTTCCCAGTCACTGGCTGCGCTCGATTGAAAGTCCTCGTCCTCGTCGATGCGAAGTCGTTTGTCATTGTCTCCATCAAACCGCAGATTGTCCCTCTGTTTGACATGAAAGAACAAAGTTAGCTAGCGTTGATAATATATATTGAACCAGATCCGAACCGGATCGGATCCGGATCGGACTGGAAAAATGCTTCTAGTCCGTCGGATCTCAAATTAACTCCAGTCCGAGTCCGACGGACTGAGAGCAAGATAATTTTTCAATCCGACGGACTCGGACTCGGATTATCCGATCCGACGGATAATCCGAATCGGACTGACTCGGACTTGAAAAATAGGCGATCCGAGTCCGAATTTTCGGCCCGGATCGGAGCGGATTTTGGACCTGGTCCAATCCGCTGCGAGCACTAAGCCCACTATAACAGACTTGATCAAATAACAAAACGACGGTTTTTACCTGATACCCGTTGACCCATATGCATAGAATACCCATCATTGATTCCACTGTCCTTCTACTCTCCTGAGACCACGCCCTATTGAGCCTCCTGCTGGCACGAGGTGTCGCCAGGCGCACCGAGCGAGTGTGCGTCGTCCGACTGGCTCCAGGTGGGTTGTATCAGATCCCCTCTTTTGGGTCGAGCTGTATCGACGCGAGACTGTGTCGGGGCCGGATGAGATGATGGCGGGCCGGAGCTAACCGAACAGATACGCGCAAAAATAGTTGGAGCGAGGAACATCACTGGAGAGATAGGAGCGACGTGGACCGACTCCGCTGTGTCGTGTCAGCACACGGTACGGGAACGAGCTATGCCCTAGGCTAGATCCGCTGAGGCTCGGATGACACAACAATCTGTTGTGATTACGGTATTACCTTTCTTTATTGTTGCTTGGCTCCATTACTGTGATATGTTCGGATTTCTTCTTGTCTCGTTACTTTCCTTTCAGTCTTTTCTGTTATTTCCTTTATTCCCATTGTTACCTTATATTAGGATACGCCTCCGCCCACAACTACAAGCTCACCGGCGCCAACCCTCTGCGGATAACGGTTACCTTGCCGTTTGGGTTCGAGCGCTATCACTAACATCTACATTTACACTTACACTTCCATTTACATATATCAAAGCTCATTCAACACCACCTTGCAGGCGCACATCTCGGAGCGGTGACTTGAACGGTGCATAATGAGCACATGTCACGTGAACTCTGTATCTTCTTCATTCTACATTTTACACGGATGTTTGTGGGTCGGAGGCACTGTGAACCCGGCTGTGACTTCACAATCGGCAGCTTTGCCAAGCCACTTTGGTTCCTAGTCTTAGCAAATTTACTTTTTATCCTAACTCAAGTTACGACCATTTTATCACATTACAATGCTAGTCGAAATTGTAGCCGACAATGACGTCCGATAAGATGAAAAGTTAGAATATCACTTTAGTTCACTTCACCTATGAACACTACTTATAGAACTTAATCTTTTTGGACCAAGTTGCTTTTGCTGTTTGAGATTTGTTTCACTTACCTTTCTAAGTAGTAGTGGAAACTTCTCCGCCACTTTGCCGGCATTTGTTAGATGTCATTATATTATAGGTTAATACTTTTAAGTTCTGCTAGGATTAGCCAACAAAAGAACTAGTATAAAAGGCTAGTGTCCTAAGTAGAGAGCACGTATACAGAGCAATAAAACAGCCGATTAAACAAAAAGAGCGTACTCACGTACAGCCGAGTCCCTGCGCATATCCTCACATACAGCACCCAGTCAATCCACTCGGAGTTATCCCTGCGGACGGTCGTATAGTAAAGCATGGCGGGAAGAGGTTTCTGACTATCACGTGTGACGGCCAGATTGTCCTCCCCACTAACACCCTAGGCCATCTGGTTGCCCTACCACGGTTTCCGACGTCCACATCGCCGGGAGGTGTTGGTGGGGAAGGCAATCTGGCCATCATCCGTGGTAGTCAGAAACCTCTTCCCGCCGTGCTTTACTATACGACCGTCCGAATTGACAGGGTGCTGTGTGACCAAAGTGGCTTGGAAAATTGCCGATACAGCTTTCCAATGCCCTCTGCGGGACCATCCTGGCTGGAGGGCCACTGTGCTCGCAGCCACAGAGCAACCTCATATTCCCATCCGATGGCGAAGAGCAGGTATGACGCCGAGTCACATTTCAATCCTAGGTAGGTACCGTCCCGACAATGGAAGCGCCCCTCCTCCGGGAGAGGTATCATCACCCCGGCTGAGCGACTGCGTTTATTACGTGTACTGTTAGTAACCACTCGTGGTTAGCGCCAATTGCAAGGCGCACTACGGGATCAACTCCGGCAAAGTACCACCTCCCGAGCACTTGAGTATGGCTACGCTGTCACTGTTGGACGGGGACATCATCACAACGACGAGATACGGAAAGCCCGGCGTGGCTTGCCCTACAAGGGATGTGAAGTTCCTTCACGCCCGCGTCCTCGAGGCCTTTGATCAATGACGGATGGATGGCGAGTCAAATCCCTTCATCGTCCCATATGGTCATTGACGGCAAAAACCTCTTCGACTTGTTGTATCATGCCCTTCATCGCTTCAGCGATACGCGTGGTGTGCCCAGTGGCAACCCAAGGCCCTACTACAAGTAGGCGCTACGGGTGGGAGGTTCAACACCTTCGACACCACCTCGAATATATCTTTGCGCCAACATGGCCTTCACAACGGACAAGCATTGCGCTACAAACTTTACTGTTTTTTCACACCTGAGAGCAACACTTACAAACTTACGTCGGAGCTACGATTCCGCCGCTTAACAGAAAAGGGACCGCAACAAATGTTACTTCATATATGTCGTGGATCGTCAGTTCGGTTTGGTTCAAATACTTGCCTCTTGGTCTATGATCGTTGGATGTCGACGGTACTCTCTTTTTTTCTTTCTTGACAGCCCTCTGGTTGATTGGGGAGCCTTTGGGTTGCAGTTTGTTGCCTTTGATACCTTGTTATGTTTGCGGTGCCTATTCCCGTTGTTGCCGGCTGAGTTCCGGTGCGGTCGTCAGGCTTGCTGCCTCTCTTCAATTTTGATATTCTTCTTGCCAAATGCTGTTTCTGTCATTGTCAATCAGGCGTCGGATTATGCAATTTACACTTTGTCGCCGCTCTTACCAGATTCGCTTTCTCCTTTTGCCACAGAGACTCTTTTTTATCGTCACGTTGCAATAAACAAGTTGAAAAATCATCAAGAAATGGAATCAGTTTTATTGATATCGACAGCAGATTGGGCAAAGGGCTGTCATGGTGAAGCTAATTCTGGCTCGTCCATTATTTGAGTCTCATTACATGTGAATCTCAACGTTTTTTTTGCTGAGCATATAGAGAGGATGGACTTGCCACTCCCAGACGACATCGCGGCCCTCATCCCGGCCCACCAAGAGGCCCTGGCCGCCCTCCAAGCTGTCATAGCTCAGGCCTCTGCGCCCGTCAATCCCGGAGACGATTCGGCCACAGATGCCGGCGCTGCCCTCATCCTCTCCCTCGCAAACGCCGCCGCCGCCGTCCCCGGGGACGACCGCACGGGCTCGGACTCGACAGCCGAGGGGATGGTGGAGGCCGCCGCGGCCCTGATCGCCGCCGCGGTCTCGGGCATGCAGCCGATCCCGCACCAGCCGAACGAGGTCTACGAGGACGCCATGGAGACCGAGCCCACGGCGCCGGGCGGCGCCGTTGAACCCTTGGCGGTCGCGATGGCGAGGCAGTTCACGATGGCGGGCTTGTTCCCTTTCTCGGTTATGGACAATTCAGGAGGAGGCCACGACCTGGCCGCGGTGGCAGCGGCCGTGGCCGGTGCGGCCGCCAGTGCAGCGGGTGAATACGCTACAATCTGGGGTTGGCGGGGGTGCGATTGTGATTACTGAATTCTTGTCGAATGAACCAGGATCAGAGGACGGGGCGGCGGCTGCGATCATCAACTCGCTCTCGATGAACTCGGCCGCTGAGAATGCTCAGATGGCTCAAATGGCCCAGGCGAAGGGGACGGGACCGAAGCGGAAAAAGAAGGAAAAGCCTCAACAAAAGGGTCGAGGGACTTCCGCGGAGCCGTTGGCGGTCGCTTCGTTGGGTGTGCCGGCAACCGTCGCGAAGAAGCAACCACGGAAGAAGGGGAAGGCACCGGCAGTAGAGACCGCGGCGATCACAGCGGACGGTGGGGCCTTCGCGGCGGCTGCCGCGGCCGCGGCCGCAGCGGCAGCGGCGTCCGTCATCTCGCTTCAACCTTCGCAGTCGACGCTCCTTTGCAGCGAGATCGACTCCGCACTGGAAGAACTTGCCGCCGCCGGAGCGAACTCAGATGCCCACGGGGACGTTGACGGGGAGACGCCGGAGGGTCACCTGGCGTTGCCTCGGCCGGCTCCGCCGTTGGCTATAAGCAGAGATGGAGGGATGGCCACACCGCCGCGGACACCTTCCGGGGCAGTCGAAGCGTCGGCGTCAACGGATGGCGGCGTGCACGACCCGGAGAGGGACGGCGCGGCGGCGCAAAATGCGGACGGTTTGGAGGAAGGGGAGACGCCGAAGGGTAAATATAAGTGCGATCAATGCCACCGAGCCTTCGCGAGGCTGTACAACCTCAACAGTCACGTCCGGACGCACCAGAACTTCCGACCGTTTGATTGCCCACACTGCGATCAGAAGTTTGCGAGGTAACTGCAATCACGGTTTTGTTGGCGACACAGGCTGACGGCTGCGTTCTGTAGGAAACACGATCTTAACCGGCACGTCAAAACGCATTCGAAAGAGAAACCGCATACTTGCAAAATTTGTGGGCGGGAGTTTGCGAGGTTACTTTTGTTGTGTTGGATTAGTGAGGATGATCGCTGACTTAACAATACCATTTTTATCCTTAGACGCGACGCGTTGCGGCGGCACGAGAATATGAACCCCGAAGGCAAGAAGCTCCACTGCTTGCCGGGCGGCGCCGACAATCGTGCACCCTCGGAGGACCACGATGGATCCGCGGAGGGCCTAGCGGCGGCCCAGGTGATTGCCGCCATCGCCGCGGCCCACGCACAAGCTGCACTCGCCGCTGCTTCCGTCACCATGCATACCGTTTGATTAGAGAGAAGAGAAAACGCCCTATTTAACCGCATATCCAAACTCGTGTGTGTATCGGCCACCAAGCGTCTTTTGCACATCTAAATATAATATTGTATATTGCTATTACTGTTGAGCCTGGGAACTCGAGTCCCTGAAATATTCTACGTTTTAATACACATGCAATACCGCCATTACTTCACGAACATCATCTCTTCCCTCCTTTTGCATCAACCTCCGCGCGTGTCCGGTGATGATGCAAGCCGTATCTCAGGGCCGCCATTTTGACTGCATCAAGAGATGGTGTACCCGTTCTCCGAAGCCCCTGTCTCGGGGACGCGAGCAGAGTAACGCCGCCCTTCAACATGAACGTCGGCGTCTCCTTGTACAAACAGGTATCCTTCCTCCGCTGCGCCCTCGGTCCAGTTCCCAACAGTCCCTTCAATATCTTTCTTGAGCATCTCCTCACTATCCGCGCGATCCTCCGAGCGACCCGAGACGTGCAAAGCTCCACCAGCAGAAAGCCGACACACAGAGCGCCTAGGCCGAGATTGACGGGTCTTGGGCAGGTGACGTGGCCTCGATCCACTGAGGGTCCGGTCCTCCAGGCCCAGCTCGTCCGAACGATCGAGCTGGTCGTCGCGACGGCGGAGACCATGAGCCAGGAAGATGCGGTTGGTAGGGAAGCATTGGCGGTGAGGGGGAGGACGACGAGGTGGTGGATGATGGTGGAGAGAGGCATCGGGGAGAAAATCGGCAGAGTAAATTGACAGATCAAGCGAATGGAAGCGCGCTGGGCACACCAGGACTTCCATCTTTTCATCTTGCATGTATCAGGATGAGGAATGCAGCTTTGAATTCAACTGGCTTCACCAATGTAATTGCGGCCTGACGCGTCGATCGCCGGATCATTTGTTTAAATGTGCAAGGTGAACTGACAAGGTGGCTCCTTGTCAGCTAAGGGAATTACTTCGAAAGAAGACACCCATGCTGTCTGCTCAACTGATCGTTGTTCCTCACATTTCTATACTTCTTTGTGTGTGATTAACCGTTCATTCTTGTATGCTCCATCTCCATGTTTCCGGCGTGTTGGTTCACCAAGGGTCAAACTAGCTCCCACTTGTTTGTTCTTCATGCTTCCAGGCAACTCCATTGGCTTTTGCACAGGATCTTTGGTCGCACTTCAGGGAGATTTGTAGTATGGCCACTCTCAAGTACGTCCTTGCGCATCTCGCTTTTACAAGCACAGGACGTTTGTTCCTCCAAATTTCTATTCTGTAAGGCATCTCATTGATAAACGTCACATTGTTGAAGGGGTGGACAATCTGGACTTCACTCATTCACCAGAAGACTCTGCTACGGGTTAAGCGGGTAAACTTGCTTACACGACAGGCATGTGCTGGAAATTTAACAAGGGTAACCCTACCATTTTACCATTGGTATCATTGTAGCATGTATGACAATTATGGGATTTGACACCGCCGTGGTAGCGGGTCTCCACAGGTGGCGCAAAAGAAAGCCAAATCCCAGCAGCCCATTGGGAAGGTTCTTTGTTGCGAGAATATGTTTGCCCTTGTGGTGTTGCCAGCGGTGCTCGATCAAGTCCCACGGCGAACCGTAGTTGATGTTCGGGCATGCATCTGACAGGTGCCCGTAGCCCCAGTATCTGTAGCAGAGGGTGCAGCGCTCGTGGCTAGTGCTGAGGCAGAATCGACACGGGTTGCTGGTTGAGAGTAATCCGGTTGGATCGCAGCAGCAGCGGTTCTGAATGGCCTGTTGTGCCTTCCGAGTTGCCACCGGGCCCTTCGTCTGATGCAGAGTGTCCTTTATTCCACCGTTGCATCCCTCTGACGCGCCATTGGATCCAGCTGCCACCCTTCCCTTTACTGCCTTTACTGACTTTGACCTTGCCCCCAGGCTTGCTGCTGCCCTTCCCATGTCCGCGTGGCCACCGTGGCTTGAAACGAGGTTGACAGAGCCCGAACGGACGGCTGACGCGTCGATGTTCTGTAGGATTGCCCATGATTGTATCGCTCTTGTTCATCTTCGGAGGGTTGCTTGAGCGAGTCCCGACGCGCGTCCGCAGGTGAGGTGTCGGTGGAGTGGGGGAAGCCAACAAGGTAGGATGGGATGGAGGTACTGCACCTCCCACCTCCAGCAAACAGGTGTATTACACCTGGCTGGAGGCTGCCACTAGGCTCCCATCAGATCGCAAAAAGCGATGGGATCAGTGATGCTAACGGTGATCAGTGATGTTAATCAGTGATCACAGAAGGTGTTAGTGGTCAAACATAGGAATAAGCCGCGCCAGGCTAAATGCCTGTACAGCTGTGACTCTTTGCAAGGCCGAGAGACTTAGTGGCTGAGAGGCCGAGCGTCGGGAACTTGTGCACAGTGAAAGCAATCCGCTGGAGCACATCCAGCGCGAGAACAGTTATAAAGAATTGAATGCATGAGATTCAGGATTCAAACGCAGTTGCTCAGCTATGATGAATCTACGTCCATCTGCTGCCTGAGCATCGGGAGCACAGGGCAGAGTGTCATGCACCCTGCTGGCCATGTGCTGCTAAAGGCACAGGGGGATGCTCCGTTGCTCTGGTGCTGCTGGCCAGAAGTTAAGATGGTTCAGCCAGAGGCGACCGTACGGAGACCACCCTCGGCGTTGCAAAATATAGCATCTTACCGGCGCACAACGGCGCATTCAGTTGCAGGTCGATGGTGGCACGCTAGGACGTAGTCACTGACGACCACGGGTGATGGCCAGATTGTCCTCCCCACTAACACTCCCCCGGGATGTGGAATTCGCAACGGCACGGCAGGAAAAGGTCACTGACTACCACGGGTGATGGCCAGATTGTCTTCCCCACCAGCAGATTTTTGCTGCGTGTGGATTGGGGTGCGTGTACGAATGGGTTTTTGAGACGTGAGCTGCTTCTGAGCACACCCTGCTTTTTAAGCACGTCCTGTGGCGCCCAAGGCACTGTCAGCAACGTTCTCGATTGCTAGAACGCGTGAAGATTGCGGAAAAAATGCATAATGCATTGTTGGACAGACGCGTCCTTAAGGGTCGTGGCCGGCCTCACGGGGTATTGGCCGTGTTGGCGACTGTCCTTGTATCAACAAAATGTCGACCAAATCGTGTGGTATTGCAGGTACCCCAGCATGGCGCTAATGTCATGTCGTGTGAGAGTAGTTAAATGCCAATTGACCAAGAGTTTCAAGCCACCTATAGCAAGCCGCCGTATGTGAGTAATGCTTTCTTTCGTGGAGGTACGCAGATCGTCGTCGTCCAGACAGCAACGGAGACCAACCATCGCGTCAATTTACTTCTGTTTGCTTTCCACGTAAATTCGCTGCCAATTCTTTTGCTCACAAGGGCATGTACTGATAATGTGCTTTTAGATCTTTGTAATAATCAGCTTGCCAACAGCGAATCAAACGAGATGCTAAACAGGAATCCAATCTCAGACGCCCTAGGTCATCCCCTCGTCTCGGCACCGTCGTCTGTCCACTACATCCCGAACTTCGTCACACCAGACGAATCCCTAGCACTGCTCCGCGCCGTCGAGACCGCACCTCTGCCTAAATGGACGACGCTGAAACGCCGCCGCCTTCAAAGCTGGGGGCCGCAGCCGGACACGAACGGGTCGCGCCCGTCCTTGCCGGAACCTCTACCGGTCTGGCTAACGCCGCTTGCGGATCGTCTCTCGGCAATGGGGATATTTGTTGTGGATGAGGCGGGGGCGGACGGGGCGCCGGAAAGGAGGAGAACGGAGTGTAACAACTGCCTCATTAACGAATATAAGCCGGGCCAAGGCATCATGCCGCATGAGGACGGGCCAGCGTACCTGCCTTGCGTCGCGACCGTCTCTCTCGGGGAACGAACGGTGCTGGACTTTTACCGGCAACGAGACGATGATGCCGCGAGAACGGCGGATGACAGAGTATCGACATCGACAGGAAGAACGGCGGGGACCACAACGAGAGTCAAGGAATTCTCGCTTGTGCTGCAGCCGCTCAGCCTGTTGATTCTACAAGAGGACGCGTATTTGCGATATCTGCACGGAATTGACGAGGTCGATGTTGACGTGGTTGATCGGCGCCAAGTCGCGAATTGGGACCTGGCAATGACGTGGCCTGACGAGAACGCTGCGGTGGAACGGGTTGAAGGAGAGGATATGTACAGGATGGAGAGGAAAGGAACAAGGGTTAGCCTAACCTTTCGGACTGTGCGACGCGTCTCGAAGATCGATTTGCTCGCCGGGTTGTTCGGTGGTCGTGCGGGTAGACGGTGATTATGATTGATGGGGTCGTACTAGAGAAGATTGGCACATTTTAGGCAATTTAGTACAAATAAACCAACTTATCTACAATTTTTATTGCTCAGTGTGCGCTGAACGTCTACTAATAATGTAGCGACCTTCACGTCAGCCACCTCCGCCACGACTTCGTTACCATCCTTTTGGAGCTTCTTAAGTAAGAAGTTCCTCAAAGTCTTCATTGTCTTTCTGTCGCCGAGTTCCTCTATCGCGACATTGTACGCCTCGGAGAGCCTACCGAGCCTAGCGAGGGCCTCGACATAACTGGTCACATTATTCGCGTTCAAGCGGTAACCTATCGCTCGTAGTTCTTTCCATATCCTGCGCAAGTCCAATTCCATATCCAGGTACCCGCATTGATCTAGTACTACCGACACAGCGGAGCCCATCTCCGAAAACATCTGCTCGCGGGAGATTTCATGACCCGTCGGAAGGAATCGGACGCCAAGCTCATGCTTAAGCTTTGGCGATTTCAAAGATCCAATTGAGCCCGACATCAAGGCGTCCCAGACCTGAATCACGTCCGCACCCCTCCCGGCTCTTCCCAGCGTCATCAAAATGATTGACCACGAATACATCGATGGAACCAATCCAGCCCTCGCCATCTTCCGAAGCACACGGAAGACGTCCAGATACTTCCCCTTGCGTAAAAACGCATTCATGAGCACATTAAAGACGACCGTGTCGACCCATGTCGTGAATATGCCTTGTTTATTGCGATGGTGCATTCGGACAAGGAACAACCCGTCAATCTTATCCGCGCGATCATCGTTTAGCATCGCGAGCCTTAACGAAATCTCAAAAGCCAACTCGGGCAAATTAGTGTGTTCAGCGTCTTTGCTAGTCTTCAGGTCCATCGGTGCTAAAGCTGCCTGCAGGTACTGTGACAAACCTAAGGATGAAGCCTGCGTGATAATTTGCTCCGCCGTACTAAATGCCTTCATTTCGCAAAGCTCGGAAACTATTGAGGCTGTAGCAACGGCGTCGGGTGCGAGGGCCCGGTTCGTGAGCAACCGCTGCCACCAACTCAAGACCTCATTCGTATTCCCACATCGTACGTGAGCAAGAATTATCCCGTGATAGGTAGCCGCTGTAAGTTGCAAGCCTCGTCGTCTAATTTCCGAAAGCACACTGTCGGTGCCTTTGATATCCTTCCCGCGTCCATAGCCCATCACAAGCAAATTAAAATGTTCGATATCGAGTTCAACTCCCGGGAAGGCCGCTAGCCTGTCAGAAACAACTTTCATGATTTGCACGTCGCCGGCTCTGGACAATCCGTAAAGAAGAGATTGCAGCATTTGAGGCGTGGAAGGTTTGCGCTGTTCCCAGTCTTTCAAAAACTCCAAAGCCTCCGAAGCATTGCCGTGCTCCGCTAGCGCCCTTAAAAGCTTGGCCGCGGGAACGTCGCCAACGTTAGCTAAATCCAGCGACTTCCTCATCAATGCAACGGCCTTTCCAAATTCTTTCGCTTTTATGTAGGCATCCAACATTGCCGTTACTACAACATTGTCCACAACATCAATCTTGTGAAACCATCTCTCAGCGCCAGAAAGATCGCCCATTAGTGCTGCCGCAGATATCATTGTCGACCTCGAGGAGGGATCAATCAAAGCCGAGTCGGAATCTTCATACATATTGATAGTCTTGTTGATGCGTGCAATACTCTCGGAGTCCCGCATAATGACATAATATCGCAGCATCAAGAGAAGCATCGGTAGCTTTAGCTTCAAGCGCCTCTCCTTCACCTCATCAATCAACCTTCCAACGTGTGCCATGTTGCCGAACATCATTTCCACCTTCATAATAAGCGCAAAAGCCTTGTCGGACGGCCGGGCGACCATTTTTCGTATTGTCTCAAAGTGACGCCGGCATACAGTTAACGAGGGGTGGCCTAATCTTAATGCCAATTCCATCATCCGGACGTGGCTAGTCTCATTCGGCTCCACGCCAGCGGCAATGAACTTTTCATACAACGTGGTGGTGGCTTCACGAAGCGTGATCGACCCATCGCGGATGGCAACGCGCGCGAAGACGTTAAAAAGATCAATGGTGGGCAAGTCGTCAGCTTGTTGGCGGTACTCGAGAATAACTTCGATCCATTCTCTCGCCAGCTCCGCCTCGCTGTGTTTCAATAGAAACAACACAATTTCTACGGATCTGATCTGGGTCATATTTAGACCCTTCAGGGCGTTGAGGAGACGCTTGACGAGTCCCACGTGCTCCGTGATGGTGCAGCGATCAATCAGTTTTATAAGCGGTCCAACCAATGGCGCCTCATTGGACGTGGCTTCGTTGCAAGCCAGCAGCGTCCCGGGTCCATGTGGACGCGATGTGCGCGATGCGGCCATGTCCTCAAGAAAACTGATGGCGAGGTTTAAATCTTTGCGAAGAAGAAAGCGATGCCATACACCTTTGTGAAGGTACAACGGGGGCATGATTCCATTAAATCCTCGCAATTTCGCATAAGCTTCATCCGCAGCGCTGTAATCTGGAGCTTCGGCGCGGCCTTTAATCGCATTCGTCAATTGAACCAAGAGCTCGTATAACTTGCTGACAGCTTCGCTTCTCGTGCTTGACGGCAAATCGCGGTAGGCTAGAAAATTGCATCGCTCCAAGCAATCCGTAACTGCCTTTCGGTAGAAGGCCTGAACATCGGCTCTTAGGCCCGTTGCAAAAACAGACTTCCGTATCAAACCGATAATTTGTTCACCTAGGTACCATTGCTTCACGTCGACGCATGCGTTAAGCATCAGTCGGTAAGTTTCTGGGTCGGGACCCTCCCGTATCGCTAAGTCAAACCAACTTTTCGCTGTATTGAAGCACCCGGCATTCTTCCCGGCACGAATCATGTAGTTGCAGAGATAGCCGCTTGGGGTTGTTCGATTGAACAGCTTAAGCAGTTCACCCAACGTGCGCGCGGCGGCCTCCGTTTGGCCAAGAGAGGCATGGATGCTGAGACCAAATTCGAGAATTGCCGGAACCTGTCCGTAACCATGCTCTTTCATCTCATAGACAATCTCCGCAAATAAAGTCGGGCCTTCAGAGAGAGGCCTTGCATCTACCTAGCACGGAGGTAAGGCAACCTCCAAACAAGAAATAAGTGCGTGCCTGAGTTTTTAAGAGTAGTAAAAAGCTCCTTGGGGTAGGTCTAAGCTTCCGTGACTTCATCTCGATAGAGAATTGTGATGCCTGCATCCCTTCGCTCGCCAAAATATCTCCCATCGCATGCGCCGTGTTAAAGTCGGGTGTGACAGCCAGGCGTTTCATCTCCCTCAACATATCGTCCGCGGCTTCCTTTCGATTCTCAAGGCTTATAGCCGCGTTGAAAGCCTTCAGACTCGGCTTCAGGTTGCTGCATCTCATTAAGTCCATATGAGCTCGAACTCCGACGAGATCGCCAGCGGCAGCGTATGCAATAACGACCATTGATACGAGGTGCCCGCTGAGGGGTGTTCCAGTTCCTCGAAGCCGACGAAATGCTTCAAGAACTTGCTTTAAATCTCCATTGGCGGCACCCGCACGCAGTTCTTCGCAGAGAGCGTCGACAACAGACCTCTTGCTGGTGGACGACAACGGCCTAGCCGATGACACCACCAGCAGTCTGGCGCCAGGCGTACCGAGGCCCCCTCGCATCGTGATCGCGCACCATGCGCAGAGCCGGGTCGGTGCCGAGAGTCGTCCGACAGTTGGAGTGACTCGCCCACCCGCCATCTGCGATCGCGATGTTCTTCATCAAAGGATGCGAAAAAGACGACAGTCCAATATCAGATCAAGCCTTGTCGCGGATAAGAGACTGTTCTTGACCTTGTTATTTTGCACGTCTCCAGAAATATTCATGTAAAACCAGCTCATGCTTCCCCAACTGCGTCCGTTTAGGCTGCCATCTACAGCACGCTCTCCACCCGCGGTGCGATAAAGAAGTGTGACATCCACACACACGACCCTAGCGATTACCACGTCCTCATGCGAGCGTGCAGCGATCAGAGGATACCGGTATGCAATCCGCGTCGGCCCTCGGATAGAATGATGTAAATTCTTTTGCTAATAGCACCGACCGCGACCGCGGCGGCAAACGGAGCTTTTCTGCTAGCCCACTTTACAAGACACGAACCAGGATTTTCGGCGCCTGGTGTGATCAAGTCCGCCCGCAACGCGCAATGCGCAACGCCTAAGTGAGAGCCAGCGACTCCATTGAATCAGTGAATCAAAGGAAGAAAAAGACGACGACATGGAGGCAGCAATGAACAGGATCTTGGCCGCGGTCCGGAATCATACGGACAAAGGGTAAGGGCGATCCGCTGACAGATGGCCTTTGCTAACCGACTCCTGCAGACGCCGAATATGCGAGCTTTTCCTCGAGTTGGTTGACCGGAACGAGTATCCAGATTACTATCAAGTGATTAAACACCCGGTGGCGATAGAGACTATCCAAGTAATTGATTATGCCTGACTTATTGCATGCATTTTTTGTTTTTCCACATCTAATCTGCGTTCATCTTAGGCAAAAATCGACAAGGGCGAATACGGCGACAGCTTCTCGCGGTTCGAGGCCGACTTCAACCAGATGATCTCCAACGCCACGGCGTACAACAGGAACGGGTCCGAGGTGTACAGGGACGCGCTAACGCTGAAGAGCGTCTTCGAGGTCAACCTCGGTAAAGAGACGAAGGCGATCGAGGCGAGGTTGCGGAAGGAGGCGCTGGAATCGCAGACACCCGTTGAGTCGTTTGAGAAAGATGGGATCACATACAAAGCTGGTAATGCGAAATTCTGAACGGCTGGTGGCTGACTAGTGTAGGGGACTTTGTCTACATCATCAACCCGAACGAGCCCGCCAAGCCTACAATCGCCCAGATTGGATCCATGTTCTCCTCGGGCCGCCACACATCCTTTACGGCGAACTGGTTTCTCCGCCCCGAGCAGACGGTCCACAAGGCCACCTCCCGCTTCATGGAGAACGAGGTTCTGAAATCCAACCGATCCGAGACATACTCCTCGGACGACATCGAGGGCCAATGCTGGGTCCTCTTCGTTAAGGACTACGTCAGGGGAAAGCCTAAAGGCGCGGATCAAAGGCACGTGTACGTATGCGAGTCAAGGTACAATGTGGAGGGAAAGGCGAGTCAGAGGATCAAGCTGTGGCATATGAAGTGTAGCGATGAGGATTTGGACTTGTTTGAGACGCCGATGGTGCCGAATAAGGTTAACTCGGTTTTCGCGGAGGCCGAGACGCATGTGAAGAAGAAGGTCGAGGAAGAGCCGAGCAAGCTGCCGCCGAGGGACGTGTCGCCAAAGAAGGAGTCGAGGCCTGTGCGTATCATCTCCGTTCTTCCTTCCGACGTGATTTTTTTTTTGTCTCTAATAGTTCATTACGTAGGTGCCTATCAAAGCGCCGCAACCGGAGCAGAAAATCCGCCTGACGATGAAAGCTGCCACCCCCGATATCCCTTCTCCAGCTCCCGCACCTCGGATCCAAATGCCCGACAAGCGGCCGACGGCCCTGAGGCCACCCCAATCCGTGGAACCGCCGCGTCGCAAAAATCCGGGGTCTAAGCCCGCCCCACCCATATCCACCGTGTTCACGTGTTCCCCGGATGACGGTCACCTGAAGTGGTTCCCGACCCCGCCGGTGGACGTCGCTGCGAGAGGTGGGCCGTATCATACGCTGGAGTATCTTGTCGCGTATCATACGAAACGGGGTTTGAAGAGGGAGCACCCAGAGGCGCACGTCGCGATCGTAGAGGAGCGGAAGAGAGCGGCGATGTCGTGTATGGTCGACTCGATGTCGAGGTCGTTAGAGGGGTTGGCGCATTTCCTGTTCGAGAGTGCTACATAAACTCTATTGGCAGGCTGGGTTCTTTCAAGTGGCACGTATAGTCGCAATCGCATAATTTGAAGTGCACAAATATCTACTTTGTTGTACAAAGATTGCAAATGAGTCATCGATTTTTTCCTGTATATGTCGGCGGGGGTAATGGGCCGTACGTTTTTCGAGGTTGCTCTGAATAGTCTGCGGGCTTAAGGAGTAACGCTGAGAATGACAATGGCAGTGATGCTTTCGTACCAGCAAAAACTGTCCATTGAGTGCCGACATCTTTTCCGCTTCATGCTCCTCGACTTTCCTCTTGCACTTATCAAGATAAATCTGCGCGTTCTTATGATCCGGTTGAATTTTCAGGCACAGGTTGAAATCTTTTATGGCATCTTCGTAACGACCCTGATTTGCATGTCTGCGGAGCGCATGTCAACAAGAGCTGATAGCACGTCTGCCTACACAGCACCACGGGCAACGTATGCGTCCACGCAAGAATTGTCGATGTCAATAGCGGTCGTGTACTTCTTCATCGCCTTCTCCGTTTCCCCTGATTGAGCAAGTGCAACACCCTGCGTTACTCTAAGCAAAAACAACTTTGAGTCAAAGCAACAAGAGAAAGCAATGATTACAGTCGCAACGCCCACGCCGTGTCCTGTCGCATCCGTAATGACAAATAATCCTCGGGCTGTCTTTCGCATCATTTCGTAAGCCGATGGACAAACTCAAAAAGTAACTCTTTCTTACATGTCGTCATCCCCCACACCCGAATCGTCAACCTCATTCCGAAACGACAGATGAGTCCTGATGGGCACTTCCGCCAGCCAGTTCTCCACCGCCGACGGGTTATTCAGGAGCTCATGCGGCGGGATGATTGGTACAGGCTTTGTGTTTGCCAGGGCGCGTCGGAGGGAATTGATGGCGAGCTGGCCGATGCGAGGGTTTGCGTTGAAGAAGGCCTTGATGGATCCATCCTCTTCCATTGCATTTCAAGCCGCAAATTGGGGGCTTGGGTGGGGAAATGGGCTTGGGGATTCTCTTTTTCCGATCGGCATCTGGTGACGACAACGACGGATGTGGGCAGGATCCGTACGATCTCGCGTGCACGCAGCGCGGGCACACGGCTTGGTTCGTAGGTCCTCTCACGACGCGTGAGAAAAACATGGACCGCCTCCGGGAAATGCTGCACGCAAACGACAACGTGCGCTCCGCCCTCGCATTCACGAGTAAACGAGCCGCGGGCTGCTTTCTGAAGGTGTTGGACACATGCGATGATGCCGTGAAAGGTCTGGACCTCCGTGTAATGAACTAACGTTGCTGAGCATCCCAAAGCTTCGTGGAGCAGGAAGCCGCTCTACGTTGTTGGGAAAGGCACGAGTCGATTACTGGAGGCTCGTGGGTTGACGACCGTCGGCTCCGATACGGGAAGCGCGGACGCGCTGGCCGACGTAATTATCGAGCATCGTGGGTCCGCGAATGGATCGCTTTTGTTTCTGCGCGGGGACAAGACGCTGGACACGCTGTCGCAGAAGCTTAAAGAATACGATATAGGGATCGAGGAGCTCGTGGTGTATGAGACGGCCGAATCACCGACGTTCCGACACGAGCTCGAATGTACTGTGGTCAACGGGAATGCACCGCCGCCGGACTGGATTGTATTTTTCAGCCCCTCAGGATTCGATATCGTCGTTCCGTTGGTTAAGGACATGGGGTGGTGGGTGGACGTGAAGGTGGCGTCGATTGGGAAGACGACCGCTAGGCATATCACAAACCATGGCGGGCGGGTGCACGCGCAGGCGGAGAGCCCGAACCCGGAGAAACTTCTGATCGCGATAGAGTCTTTTGGCGGGAGTGCACTATAGCGGGTGGATAGGGAGACGGTGGCTAGTAACTTTTAAAATATACTGTACTTTACACTTCGATATCGCTTTTGATAATAAAAGTGGCTACCTTATTACATACGAAGTGGGAACTTTGCTACGACGCCAAACGCCATTTATTTATTGGACCATTGGGTTTCGTTCGGCTTCGTTCCCACCCTCACTTCTGTCCCTTCGTCTCCCCCCACTTCCCCGCCGTCGCCACCTTCCTCAGGCGAAATCCCTCCGCGCTCGCCAAGCTCAACAACCCGGCTATCAGTTCTACCCCCCTGACCGAATCATCGTTCGCTGCAATCGCGTACGACACCAGCCTCGGGTTGCAATCCGTATCGCAAATAGCAATAATAGGCACATTGCTCTTGTTCGCCTCTCTAATCGCCTTCAAATTATTCGGCATGTCGAGCACGATCAGCAGATCTGGTATGTAAACATGCGGCTGCCCCGCCCGCGACTTCATCATCAAGCTCTCTTCTTCCATCTCATTGATACCTCCCGTTCCCGTGTTCTTCCCCGACGTGGCCGCCACGAACGTCCCCTGCGATATCTTGTCCGGGTCAAACCCCGTCGATCGTCTCAACACCCTCTCCCGGTTCGTGATCGTCCCCTCAATCCACCTCGTCACAAAAAACCCGTTTGCCCTCTCGGCGGCCGCGACCGTCATCCGATGCAGGGACGGCTTCGTGCCAACGAACACAATGTTCCCTCCACGCAGCGCGACCTCCCTCGTGACGTTGATCGCCCGTCGGAGATGCACGAGCGTGTGCTCGAGGTTGATGATGTGCACTCCGGCGCGCTCGCCGTAAACGTAGGGGAGCATAAAGCGGTGAAAGTCGCGCGGGTGGTGGCCCAGGTGGAGGTTGGCGGCCATGAGCGTTTTGAGAGAGATGGCAGTGCGGATCTGCGGGTGGATGGGGAGGTCGGAGGGATCGGAGAGGGGCGAGTAGTCGCGGGAGAAGGTCGGGGAGAGGGACGGCGGGACGAGATCGGACAGTTTCGAGCGGAGCGTCGAGCTGCTGACGAGGCGAGAGTAGCGGGGGATATTGATATTGCGTTGTAGGGGACCGAGGGGCCGTGATAGCGCGCCCGCATGTCGATATCGGTTCATAGTGGGAGCTCCCCTTGAAATCGAGAAAAAAGCGAGCATTCCAACTACGGCTTGAACGCTGATCATTCTCGCCGTTCAACTCACACGGCCTGAAATGGAGGAAGTAACCCTCGACGACGAGACCTCATTCGTGGGCGGATGGGGAGGCGCCGCCAGCTCGCAAGCCGCTGAGCAGGTTCGGAGTCCACGTCCTGTAAAATGCCCTTGCCTTTACGGCTGACCAATATTCATAGCCGCGCGCTGCTGTACCGGAGTCTGACAACATTACAAGTTTCCCAAGCATGAACCCAGACGCCCTCAGGGTCGTCGTCGGAGAGCCCCAGAAGCACGGAGAAGGCACGGGTGCATTCGTCAATTACCTCGTTACTACAAAGGTGCGGTGGCGCGGAAACCTTTCTTCGCAGCTTACGAGCTGTACATACAGACGGCGTTGCCTGACTATTCTTCTGGTGAGGTTGCTGTGCGGAGGAGATATCAGGATTTTTGGTGGCTTCATAAGGCTCTAGGGGATGAGCTGCCGTCATGCATTTTACCACCACTTCCGGGGAAACATCGAATGGAGTGGGTCTTTTTACGTCATCGCGCTTTGTGTACTTATCGCCTATAGATATATCACAGGCGACCGATTCAGCCCGGAGTTTATTGAGAAACGTCGGTTATCTCTCCAGGCATACATTGATCGCCTGACCCGGCATCCCTCCGTCCAAAAGAGTAAAGTGCTTCGCCGGTTTTTGGAGAGTTCAGAACTGGTAAGGACGAATTGGCCTCCTCAGGTGTCTGAATTTGTATCAAGATACCAGATACCGTCGTTAAAGGCAAAGAGTCCCACGTCTTCGAGAACTTGAGTGATGCGCTGCTGAATGCTTTCTCGAAAGTGCGGAAACCCGACGAGCGATTCGTCGAGTTTAAGGACCAGCTCCAAAAGTTTGAGGACAACATCTCTGCTATCGAGAAGTTGCAATCCAAGCTCATAAAAATCCAAACCGGTACTAGTTCAACCTCAAGAAGTTCCTAAGTAACGTTTTTGTGTGGATTTAAGAGCTCGAGCTGGATCTCCTAGAGTTTGGGAACTGCTTCACGACTCTTGGCATGATGGAGACCCAAATTACAGGGCCTCTCACGGACTTCTCCAACATCGTCCGGAACGTCTGCTCGGTACTCCACGATAAGATCTACAGCGAGGACCTCGAATATCTCTCCAGCATCCGCGAGTATATTGGATACTGCCAGTCCGTTAAGGCATGTACATGCATTTGACATTTGTTATCTGACCGCGCCGAAATGTAGGAAGTTTTGCGGTCGAGGGATCAGAAGCAGGTTGACTTTGAGGAGCTGTCGACCTACCTGCAGAATCACGTGGCCGAGCGCGACCGGACTATGAACCCGCAGCGCGGCGGCGGCGGGCTCGCGTCTTTTTTGAACTCGAAAATGCAGGAGCTGAAGGGCGTGGATCAGGAGAAGGCTCGACAGCAGAAGTTGATTAAGTTAGCTTCGAAAATAAATGAGGTACGACCGTCTTGTGCTCTGCATGAACACCCTCCTAAAACCAGGGTCAGTTGCAGGAGGCTGTTGAGGTTAGCAACGAGGTCGCAATCGCGTTTTCGAAGGAGGTGGAGAAAGAGATCGAGTTTTTTCAGACGATTAAGCTGGTCGATTGGAAGCAGTACACAAAGGAGCACTCCGAGACACAAATTGCTTACTACCAAAAGGTGCACACATTGTTAACTCTTTCGAAGGCTAACACTGGCGCTCGCTTCTTTCAGAGTCTCCAGTACTGGGAACAAGTTATTCCTATTTTGGAGAGCATCGAAGTGGATCCCCCTCAAACATTATGATATCACCCCCATACGCTTGACAATATGTATTAGCAATGGATATTTTTTCATTGTGTGCATACTGCCCATCACTCCATTCCTCAAATAATGTCCGCTTCTTTCAGTCATCATTATCCCAAAAAACTCCACCAGTAACCGCCGCCCATCTACTCATCATCCCAAAATTCCTCAAATGACCGCCGCTCATAGTCCGCCGTCCTGCATATGGGACACCGCACGTTGTCGTCCGAGAACTTCTCCAGCCCGTCCATGCATGCCGTGTGGAACAGATGCTGGCAGCTAAGGACATCCACGGATCTTTTCCGAAGACTGGATAAGCAAATGGCGCAGCTGTCATCCAAGGGGTGACTCTCACGCTTTCTGAACACGTCCACCATAACGTCCCAATCCGTGTAACCACGCTCGTAGAATCGTAAAGCCCTTACAAGATTAATCACCAGCAACGTCTGAACGCCTCTTACTCGTCTAGTATCCGCCGGCTCTCCTCCACCTCCGCGTCCACCCTCTTGAACAAACCCGATATCTGGCTCCTCTTATCATCGTCCACCACCTTCAACCTCCGCGTCACCGTCGACAGCCTTCCCAAATGCCACTTCTTTGCTAACACCGGGTTCGTCGGCGGGTGCTCCCGTCTATACTGAACGTAGCGTCTCCGTTCGCGTGACATGCGCCAGGTCTTCTGAATGACGATTGCAGCGTCCACGACGCCCCGTCGCCTCGCCATGGTCGTCCGTTGTATCTGATAGTCGTTTTGTCGACATAACGGGCACATGCGCTTGCTGTGTTGCTCGAAAGCCCGCAGGCAGGGGTGGTGAAAAGTGTGCGTGCAGGAGAGAAGGATCTGCTGGCCGAAGACGAGGCTCTCGCTGTTCTGGTGTAAGTTATCCATGTGTTCATGGACAAAGGCGCAACACGAATACAATCATAAAGAAGAACCAAAAAAAAAAAAATCAGAACCTGCATATAGCGCACATCCTCTCATCACGCTCCTGGGCCGCTGCAATGATTCCCTGCCACTCCGTCGGCCCTAACACAGCCTTCTCCGTAGTTGGAACGATCCCCATCCGCTCCGCCAGCGTGCTCCTCCGAGCCCCCATCCCTTCCCCAAACAAATGTGGCGTTGCAGCAGGCGCGAGGCTGTCGTCCTTAACGCCCTCAAAGAGGTCGATCGGGGGCAGCCGGACGCGGCTTTTCAAGGGCACAACCGCCTTGCCGCGAAGGCCGCGAAGCTTCCAGTCGGATTTAGTCGAAGGGCGTCGCTTGTTTTGGAGCATATGCTCCTGGAGGGCGGCCGCGCGCAGGGAGAGCGCGATGGGGACGGGGACATCGGAGCTCATGCAAACAATTCGTCAAATATAATCCTGCCACCTAGCCCTTGACACGCGACAATATCGGTGCGAGCCACACTTCCCACAAGCCAGTCCACCACCCCATCCCGGAACACGCGAGCAGATGGCCAGCTCACCCCACCGACCCCAAGGTTATCAAAGTCCTCGCCGTCGAATTGCAAAAACGAACCAGGCGAAGGTTCATTGAGAGTCTGGTGACGACAATCGCAGCCCTACAGGCCAAGATCGCCGCTCCGTGTCATTCACTCACAGAGGGGGTTATCCCCGCCCTCGCTGTCAAGGCCGGGCGCACGGTTCCGTCACCGCTTCGCCACCAACCTCCGCCCCACCTTCAGCCCACCTCCACCCCCCGCTTCCATGGGGAAATCATGAACTGCTTGTTAGTGGGGAGGACAATCTGGCCGTCATCCGTGATAGTCAGAGACCGCTTCCTGCCGTGCTTTACTATACGACCATCCGCAGAAATAACTCCTAGAGGATTGACTGGATGCTGTATGACCAAAACGGCTTGGACGAGCTGCCGATCCAGCTTTCCAATGACCTCGGTGGGACCATCCTGGCTGGAGGACCACTGCGCCCCCAGCGACAGAGCAGCCTCATATTCCCATCCGTTTGGCGAAGAGCAAGTAGGAGGCCGAGTCACGATTCAGTCCCAGGGAGGTACGAACCGACCCGACAAGGGAAGCGCCCCTTCTCCGGAAGAGGTATCGTCACCCCGGCTAAGCGACTGCGTTTGTTACCTCTACTGTTATTAACCAAACAGACTTGGTTAGCGCCGGTTGCAAGGCGCACCGTTGGGATCAACTCCGACGACATACCACCTCCCGAACACTCGGTCATGGTTACGCTGTCGCTGTTCAATCAGGATGACGTCACATTGACGAGGCACGAGAAGCCCGGCGAGGCTTCTCGTACAAGGGATGTGAAAACTCCTTCACGCCCACGTCCTCAAGGCCTTTGATCAAATGACGGACCGATGGAGAGTCAACACCCCTTTATTCTCTCATATGGTCACTGATGAAATAGTCTTTTTAGACTTCTCGTATCATGCCCTTCATCGCTTCGGCGATACGCGTGGTGTGCCCAGTGGCAACCCAAGGCTCTGCTATAAGGAGACGCTACGGGCGGGAGGTTCAACACCTTCGACACTGCATCAAATATCCCTCTGCGCCGACACTACACTCACGATGGACTAAGACGGCGCTACGAGCTTTACAATCTTACTCACCTACATTCAATACTTACGAAGCTTCGTCAGAGTTACGGTTCCGCAGCTTATCAAGGAAGGGACCCCAACAATGCTGAGCTGGCTTCAATCAGCTCCGCTGTCCACAATCCATTCAGTGACAGACTGGATGTTGTCATTTATGACATTTCATAAACCGATATAACGGTATAAATGTATTAAATCACGTCACATCTCATTGTTAAAATGAGACGCATGACAGAATGATGAGTTATAAAATTGGGTGCATGTCAAACTCTGCACCAATCACTTCGTTTGCCTCAGAACATCCAATCAGGTGGAGGACTGCGCACAAAGATTTTCAGTTGCACATCTCAAGTTGAATTCTTGAGCAAACGACGCACTTGTCTCGCTACGAATCCGAAGGGCCATCTCACGGCCAACGACCAAGACCGCTATCACGGACTGGATCAAATCGCGAAACAACGGTGTTAACCTGAATAGCTACCGTGCGCTGTCCTGCCAGGAGGTCCACTTCAATGGCATCACCGCTCGTCACAACAACATCCAACGCGCCATAGCCTGCCTCTGCTTCCTCTGCGGCCTGGGGGCCCGTGAGGCTGCCCCCGTCGGCTTCCTTGGCACAGGCTCTGGTGGGTGCCTTTGTCCCGCTGACATCCTTTTCGCCTCCTGGGATGCTGGACAGCCCACCTGCTCTGACTACGCGATCTCAATCCCCTCCACCAAACCTGGGCATTGTGAAGACATCTTCGGACAGCGTCGCTGAGATGCCGAGCCCTGCCAGCCGCTCACACCACTGGTCACCACCTCGGCACCTGCAGATCTGGTTCGGAAGGCGCAGGCATTTGATGCCTATCGGCTCATATTTAGTAAGAAAAATGAGCATGAAGAAATCGTTTTATTACAGTTCCTTTATTACCATGAAAACTGTGGCCAAATTGACGCTGACACCACTTAAACGGGGACTATCGAACGAGTTCACCTCTTGTTTATTTAAACATCGATGCATACGAACGATATTTGACGACTTCGTTTAGCAACCACGAAAAAGGCGAAAATCGTCGCCTGATTTCTCCTCCCTCGACGATAATGGGCGCCGACAGCGCTTCATCATTGCCCGACGCCGTTCGCGGCGGCCTCTGGTCCTTTGTGGACTCGATCAACGCCGCGAAGGAGCGCATGCGATTGCAGTGCCCGGGACCCTACGAGAACCTCCACAGGGAGTCGAAGAGTGAGTATTCCTCCACCGCGCGCCAACGCGCGACTTGGATTGCCGGACGCCCGTTGACGGCTTGCCTCCCTCAGCTACCCTCCCGACCATGCACATGGTGGACGGCGCGAAGTTCGACATTTCGTCCGTCTTGTCGCCCGCCTTTCAGGTTACGCACTCGTTTACGTGGGGAGCCGCGCAGTATCCTCCCGCGTACAACTTCTCCGTCGGGCTTCAGCAGAGGAAGGTAGGCGCGCGTGCGTTACAAGATGCCTTCCACATTTTGACGGGCTTGTCTAGTATCTGCTTTATGGGTCGGTGGACCATGACGGAGGTCTGCAGGCGAGGGGGAACTACATGTGGACGCTCCCGCCGCTCACGGATGCTCTTGAGGCCGTCATCCCGCCTCTGGAGAAGCCGGACGGCGCAATGGACCGACCGGAGGACATTGGCGCCCCGCAGCAGCCCCCCACGCCGCAGGTGCCCCCGCCCGTCAACAAGCTATCGAACGCGACAAAGTTCCAGGCGCAGTTGACGTCCCAGCCCGGCCAGTCCATGGTCCAACTTGAGCACGAGTACGTCGGCGAGACGTTTTCCCTCAGCGTCAAGGCCATTAACCCGAACCCGATTGACGCCCCACCCGCTAACTGGGGCCCGACGGTCTCGTCCTCCATTCCGCCGAGTACGCTCACGGGCATCTTCACGGTCTCGGCCCTCCAGTCCGTCTCCGAGTCGCTCGCCGTTGGCGGCGAACTCGTCTCCCAACGGCCGTCGCCCGACATTAATGAGTCATCTTACTCCCTCGCGCTCCGCTGGGCCCCGCCCGCCTCCGTCCTGCCCCCGCCGTCTTCCTTGTTCGCGGGCATGCCGTCGCCATACATGCCCGTGAACCCGAAGGACCCGACCCAAGTGTTCGCGACGACCTACTCGGTCTCGACGGGCATCCTGCACGCCAGCTACTGGAGGAGGCTGAACCAGAGGCTCGAGGTCGCGACCGAGTGCCAGATGCTCCTGACGGGCGCCAAGCCGGAGAGGGGGCTGGCTGAGGGCAGGCGGGAAGGCGTCATGAGCGCTGGGTTTAAGCTGGAGACCCTGTTTGCGACGATTCGGGGTGGGATTGATTCGCACGGGAAGGTCAGCACCATTGTGGAAGAGAGGATGGCGCCCGGTCTTAGCTTCCAGGTTTGGTGTGTTCACTTTTGCATTACTGACTTTTTTTTTTTTTTACCGTCTGCAGCTCTGCGGTGAAATGGATTACTCAAAGGGCCATGGCGGCAGCGGGAAAGTTGGTATTGGATTCATGCTTGAGGCTTAGGCTCGTATTCTCGTCTGGTAGCGGTGTGGATCTGTGTGCCTGTCATGTATTTTGCAGAGTTGCCTGCAGCGATATCGTGTAGTAAAGTATTAAACTCCGTTGAGATATAATGCCGCCTGTCCTCTTGGCGGGGCTAAAGGGCCAACTTGTCAACCATATCTGGAAAAAGACGAGTTGGGCATGCCCACACCAAAGAGGCGAAAGACTAACCTTCGCACGGGCGTCGAAGGCGGCCGGCAAACCGGCATTCCGCTCGTCGGATCCGTCGATGTGGCCGAGAGCGAAAATTACGTCGAGTACAGGATCTTCCCACCTGAAGACGCGGCCGCCTCGAACTACGCCGACGGCCCGACTTCCCAGGTGGAGCTGTCGTTCCTAATCCTCTCGCACATCACGAGGTGGACGGACGACTACATCTGGCACAAGGACGCGTTTAACCTGCGCGTGGTGGAGGATGACCAAGGTTCGTGACGTTCGTAGTCAGTTGACTGACGTGTCACTGCTCAGAGACCAACCAGCCATATCTGTTCGGCAGGGTGCGTTTCGCGGATTGTATTGACGACGAGTGGTTTGTGGTTTTTCTTCTGAGGGAGATCTCGAAGGCGTTCAAGGATACGGTCATCAGGTTTGGAGCTTTGTTCCCCCGCGTCCGGCGCCTTGACTACAATGTTCATGGTACACAGCGTCATGGACAACGATGGCCAGTTTCTGCTGATCGAGGCCGCCCACTTCATCCCCTCATGGCTCGACCCGTCGAACGCGGACAATCGCATTTTTATCGCCGACGGCCGGCTCCGCCTGATTCCCCTCCCCACCTCGCCTGCCGACATTGCTATCCTGCCGAGCGGGTATCTGATCCCTCTCTATCGCGCACTCCGGGTCATACGCCTGCACCCCGCAATGACCCTAGCGCCAAAGGACGTGGAGGGGGCCGCCTTCAAGCGGTTTGCGGATTACCCGGAGAAGCTGACGAGCGCGACGGTGCATCGGTCAAAATGCTACGTTCCTCGTGACGTCGCGAGGATCCTAGCCGTGGATCCGACGCTGGTCGCGCCCGCGGTGGAGGCTTTCTACAATCGGGACCCCCTCCAACTGAAGGTTTTTAATTTCGAAGTTATACGTATCTCCTCTGATACCGGGGCCAGGTTTGTCAGAAAATGGCCCGCTTCCCGCCGTCGACAAGCGTGAAAACCACCGTCAAATTCACGAGGACGCTTTACGCTCAGCTCGTGGGCCAACGCTTCCACGCGCCAACCCCTTTCATGGCAACGCGTGACGCTATGGTGGGCTCTGACAAGGCGGAGATGGACGCGTTCGAGCTCGGGATGAAGCTAGCGTGCGGGTTTGAGATGCTCGCGAAGGACGGGCGGGCCACCGAAATCACGTCCGGCGTGGAAACACCTGAGACGCATTCGTGGGACACTGACTGGCGCTGGATTTCCTTCAACGAGCGGCTGGCACGCTTGGGGTATTATAAGGTATCTCGCCCCAATTTGTTTCGACTTCTTGTTTTAACTTTGCGCAGAATGAGATGAAGGGGTCAAAGCTGTACAAGACTTTAGAGGCGACCGCCAAAATACAGTTTCTGAAAGCAAGCGAGAAGGATGTCGGGGACGGGGAGGTACTCTCGGCGGTGGAGTCGAATCCCGTCCATCGTCTGTTCGCCGCCTTAAGGGTCGCCCCGGACGCTGATGAGGACATTGTGTCGGATGCGCAGACAGACAGCGACGCGTGGATGACACTAGACGCATCCGGGCTAGAGGAGTCGCTGCGCCGCAGCGGGTATGATGACGCCGAAGGTGTGAAGCTCGAGGATTTGGAGGATATCGAAGGGGAGGGGGAAAGGAAGCCGGTGGAGGGCGAGGATGAGCAGATGGGCTCGGATGTTGACCAAAATGAGGTCGAGAACTTGAATCGGGTTGCGAGGGACTTCGAGGCGTTCGTGGCAAAGGAGAGTGACGTCGACGGTGTGCTATTCCCAGAGTAAGTCTGGCAACCTACCATGTGATCTGTGAGCATCCTGAACCCCGTGTTTTAGCGAGATGTCCGAAGGTGGTTCGGCCGACGAGGACCTTGCCGAACAGTTGAATGACGAGGTTATTGAAAACGCCGTGGAGGATCAGACCAAGCCAGTTAGTCTGGACGCCGAGCAGTTCTTAGCCGCCATGACGAAGCTTTTACAAATGGATGAGAGTGTACTCGCGCCGCTATCGTCCACCGGTGACAAGGAGCTGCTCAAGGGCAAACACACGACGCCTAAGGCCGCCCCGAACGAGTTCAACCCTCATGACTTTTTGCGGCCGCCGACCAAGTTTACCGTAATGGAGGACGAGCCCAACGACGAGATGATGAGCGTGCTGAGAGCCAACCGAGGCGGGTTACAGGCGGCGGAGTCGGACTCGGAGGACGAGGCCGAGATGGAGAAGGAGTGGGAGAGGCGGTTGCGACCGCGTGCGTCCTCCGTCGAGCAAGGGACGACCCATGACGCTTTGGACCAAGGTGGTGCGCAAGGCGGCGGCATGGCCGCCGACGCCGACGATGATGAAATGGATATGAGCCTGGAAGAGTATATGTGCGCCATGGATCAGGAACTAGCTGGCACGAAAGTTGGCGCCAGTTTTAAAGGAGGCAGGCAGGGGAGTGCCAGAGGTGCCGGGGCGGAGAACGAGGCGGCTGCTGATCTTGCCGAGGAGGACCAAGCGCCCGTCGATGTCGATTATAATCTGGTTCGTAATTTACTGCAGAGCTTTTCTGCTCAAGAGGGGATGCCTGGGCCCGCGTCCAATATCTTGGGCCGACTTGGGCTAAGTTTGCCGAGGGATGCGGAGAACGTGTGAGATATAGGAAGGATTGCTGTTTTAGCTTATGTACTTATTTGATGCAGTAAATGGTGCCCAACGAATAAACACAAATATATGTGCGAGCATTGGAGCTATGCATGTTGCGCACATTTAGTAGATATCTCCCACAGCGTTGGGCCTATGTTATGGCTTGCTAATGTTTGTGGGCCTGTTGATAGCGTACTCCTTGTTTCCGGTCACTTCATCCGTGAAGTGAACATGCCTTCCGTTTCGTCTTTGCAAGCTGATTCAGTAAACTGCTTTCCGTGATCCAATATGTGGAGGTCCTTTATTGCATCGAGCAATGAGCCAGATTGTATTGGTAGCAAACGAAAGGAAGACGTGCCAATCAGAGGTCGGCAATAGAACGAACGATTAGCCGGCTTTGAAGGGGAAGGAAATGGAATGTTAAATGACGAAGAAGAGATTGCCTGAACTCAATCAACGAAAATGACGGGCAACCAGCAAAGGGTTGAGGGAACAGGGCCGTGCCTTTGAACGAAACCGAAACACTATCAGCGGAATCCAGACATTAAAAGTCATAAAGATAATTGGAATGAGACTTCACACGAAGGAATAACTAAAGATCACTACGAGAGAAGAAAGACGGTAAAGAAAAATAGGCACTACAAACGTTGTGTTGATAGGTAGAAAGGCAAACAAGTATGGTTATTGACTTCGGCAAAATAGTAAACGAAATGGACCGGGCAGAAATTAGCGGGAGCTGAGGTGGATACAAAGAATTCGGCACGCCCAAAAATTGTTAACGAAAAAAGAACAACCACAGTTACTGAAAAATTGCAGTTCAACATCGAAGTCAGCGACGAAGGTGAGCACAGAATCAAGCAGCGCAGGAAGGAGATCTTGATCGTCACGGCCGCTGTGGATTTGGGTCAGGAACTGGCCACGCGTAATCCAGATCGATGGCGCGAGGATGACGAAGACGAATGCGAGAGTGACGAGGAAGATCGCGGTGGGCGCGGCTTAAACCAGGTCGGCGACGAGTAGGAACTTAAGGGCAGGCAGGAAGGTAACCACCAAGTGATCCATGGATCATCGTGTCGACCATATCGGCTTTCCATGTCCACCTTTGGTACACTTCGCCCGTGCATGATCGAGGAGTTGTTGAGGCCGTCATTCGTCTCTGGATCGCGGAGCCCCGTTCTGGGACTTAGAGAGGGCCCGTGCGTGGACGCCTGTGGGTTGCCGAGGACTGGCCAAGCTCGACTGGATCCAGGATTTACTTGAGACGTCAGTTGCGGCGGGATGGATGTGACGAACACCGCGATCGTCGGCTGGTCGACGGCGTCGTCACCGTGGTGGATTGCTGGATGGGCGTTCGAGCATGGACGAGTAGTGGTTGTTCTTCTGGTCCGTCGAGCGCGCAGTGCTGCTGGCTGTCTCAGATCGATTTGGAAGCTCGACCATGCTAGAATCTCAGGAGATATCTCTGGCGGCGCCAGCAACGACGGCGACGGCAAAGGGATTAGTGGCATTGGCCATGTCGACCGACTTGCAATATTATGCACTCTGGCGGTCGCTCGACGAACGAAGGTCCTAGTGTATGCAATCAAATGCTCCTGTCTACATAGCTAATCACCATGCCTCATGCCAAAAGTCTAAGTCTCTGCAGCCAATCCCCTTCGTCTCTTCAAATCAAACCTCGTTCGTCTCGCCGCCGAACCCACGACATCGGCCCCGATATAACTCATATACGGCACCTTCTTCGCCACGTTCTAGACAACTCGTAAGCGACATCCAATCACATCAAAAGCGATCCTCACCCCAAGCCCCTCCATCAACATCGCAACGGGGACCTCCGACCCCGCTCCGCGTATCAGCAGGTTGACGTCCTCTAGATCCGAGAGCGGGACGCTGGTGTTGATGTAGAGCAAACCGGCGGCCGGGTCGATACCGCGAATGAGGCCCAGGCCGATGCAGTTGAGAGTGCGGGGTTGGAGAGGGACGGTCGGTGGTATGACGCGCAATGCAGTCGGAGGTTCGGCGTGCTGGAAAACACGTTAGCGTTGTCTCGCAAAAGGGGCGTTTCTACCACGTCGGCACCCTCATATCTCCGAGTGTCCCTAACGAGACCGACGACGGACCCGTTCAGGGCAAACAGCGTTTGACTCAGTGGAACCTGCCAACGTGCATGTCAGCCATGTCACCAAGCTGTGGATACGCACCTCCATGTTCATGAAATGAACCCTAACGTGGGCGAAAGGCACCCGAAACGGTACGCGTTGCGGGCCTATCCCACCAAAATCCCACATAGCGCCCGTCGGCTCCGCGCCCAGCGTTGGGTCCAACGGGCATGGCGCGTCGCGGCGCCGTGCAAAGTGGAAGAGGGCAGAGAGAGATCGGAGGTCCGTGTTGTTAAACTTGCTCGACCTGCGTGTCAATCGTTGTGGATCTCAAGGGGGGGCGGACGTACCGCGCAAATGTGTCCTCGATCGCGGAGATGGAGACGACGTCCACCGTGCCCACGGCCGTCACGCCGTCGAGCGCTATGTTCTTGCTTTGGCTTGCTGTCACACTAGGCGCGAAGTTGAGCTGGGCGACGTGCGAGGGCGTGATGTGTCGTACGACGTGCACGAGGAGGTCATAACCCATCGCTGTCATCAACTATCAACTTACAAAGATGCATGGACTCATACCTTTCACCCACCCGTCCGTATTAATCACAAGCGGCACGTCTTCACCCTGCAGCTCGGACACGTAATGATCGTAGAGGGTCTCCAGGCACGCGACGTACCAGTCCGGGTCGCCCTTGGGCGTGGTGGCGCCAACGTAGAGGCTCCGGTGCGGTTTCACGAGGTGTGTGAATGAGGGGCCTGAATTTTGTTGAGTTATTAAGGGAAGGGGAGAAGGGGCCAGACCTACGAGGGGTTTGTCGATGACGTGGAGGGAGACGACGCCGGATGGCGTGAATTCGGGCTGGCCGAGGTCGCAGTCAAGGAAGGCGACGCGTGGGTGTCTATGAAATTGTTAGTGGGACGTCGTGGTGAGATGTGATTGTACCGAGACAGCAGGGAGTTTGTAAGGTATCGGGAGAAGGTGGACTTGCCGACGCCTTTACTGCCGACGACACATACTACGGAGCGAGCGTCTGTAGAATGGTTATGGTTGAAACCGGGGTGAAAGATGAAAAGCCCATTTGCCTAGTTCCAGAATGTTGTCGCAGAATTGTATCCAGTCGTCCGGTATTTCGGTGAGTCTGAAGCCGTGGTGGGTTTGATCCTGTACCAAATAAAAGCCGTCCACACCTAGTTTTGGTAACCCCTCGTTCTGATGCTATCAAAGTAAGTTTAGATTAGTAGGCTTTACGAGGACTATACAACACACCGGTGTAAACAAGTCTTTGAATATCGGCTGCATCTTCTCAACATCTCGAGCTCCAGGCTTCAATGGTTTTATGGCAAACACAACGTCGGCATCCTTGCACAAGTTTGCCGCCAACGCACGCAGCTCCTTCACCACATCCTCCATCCCCTCCTCATTCATCGAGATAACAATCTGACCCGCCTTCCTCGTCCACTTCCCAGGCGCCGCCAGCGCCGTGACGCTTAACAGGCTCGACGATCTTGGCGAGTACATCGGCCAGAAGCGCAGGTCCCCGGGGCTCGGCACAAAACCCCGCCTCTTGTCGTCCTTCCTCGTCACGGCGGCGGATAGCGCGGGGCTCGCGGAGAAGGTTTGGCCCATGACGGAGACGGAGCCGACCACGGGGCAGATGGATGCCGAGCCAAGGAAGTGGAAAGACTTGCGTACGTTTAAGGAACGTATATTGATAAAAGCAAATCTACCTCGCCTGCCATCATGGCCACCAGCGACATCCCACTCCCAACAGAGACCCTGTCGGCCGACGCGACGAAGCTGGGAGCACTTCGACTACATGATCAAATTAACACCTTAAATGCGCGTCTCCTGCCGCACCGGTAAGACTTCGCGGGGCGCAAGCGGGGGGACCGGTCGTCCCGCGCGGGCTCCTCGGTCACCTGTTTTGACGGCTCCAGCTTCTGCACGCTGAATCCGCCGTTCCCATTCCTGTCGACCTTCTTCCGCTTGATGGCCCGCAACGCGTTGAACTGGTTGCTGCTCTCGCTCTTCTTCATCCTCAAATTCTCAAGCCGCCAGACGACAAAAAATCTACAAGCCTTTAACTTGAACAAGCCACCACGAATGGCCAGATGAGCGAAGGTGACAACCCTCAGAATGAGTGAGTAGCTGGATCTAGCTCCCGGCGGATCCCTGATTATTCGAAAGGATTCTGGCGGCAGCGAGAGATCATCAGTACGTCGGGCTGCAGAACAGGGCCATTCGGGCGACGGAGGACGTTTTTAACCATAAGGACGAGCAGTTGAAGGATGTGAGTAGATAAGAGGAACGCGAAGGAAGAGTTAATGCCCAAAAAAAAAATTTGGGGACGATAGGATATTATAAGGATGATCGTGCAGTATCTGGGAGATGAGGGATACATGGCCTCAAAGCTGACCGTGTTGGATGAGGCGAACGTAAAGTGGCACGAGAGGGATGAGAGGCAAGCGGACGTGAAGCGGATAAAGAAAGCCATTCTTGGTTTGTGCTGACGTTTTGTCACGAGTTTTGGAGGTTTTATGTTAATATTATATTTAGATGGCGATTGGCCGGAAGTCGACAGGCTCTGCTCGAAGCCCATCGTCAAGAACCAGAAGTGGCTTCTCTACGCCATGTACAAGCAGCAATACCTTGAATACATCGAGCATCACGAGATTCAAAAGGTATTCGAATCCCCGGCGCGTACCGTTATTTATTCAGTCAAAGGCTTTTACACACCTAAACAAACGGATTAAACCCCTGGAGCACATGCAAACAACACCGCAAGAATTTCGCGACCTCTGCTACCTCCTCACAGCAAAATCCGTTAGCGACGTCCCATCATTTCGGAATTGGGAAGGGATTGGACCGTCAAGGTAAGCTCAATCAACTATTGTACGGACCGCTTACGCTTGTCGGAGAGAGAAGCTCGTCAAGCAGTTCCAGAACATCCTTGACGTCGAGAGCGCCGAGAGGGATGGGGGCAACCTCGTGCCGCCGCATCGCTTGCTCACGTTATTGAGACAGGCCGTCGCCTATCAGATCGAGTTCTCGAGATATCATCCCCGGATTGCGCCGCGGATTACGACGTGAGTGCTATTGTAGCGCGGCTAAGGCTCACGTATTGTATTGTAGATTGCTGCAGGATTACGCCTCCGTCATTATACCCAACGCGGTGCGGAACACATATTTTGGCCACAAGGGCAACGTTAAATGCGTCGATTTCGTCGGCGAGCAGGGTCTTAGCGTAATATCCGGGTCCAGGTATTTTGCTTGATCCCACCCCCGCTTATTCACCCTGTTTTGCAGCGACAACATCTGTCGGATATGGGACACGGAGACGGCCGAATGCCAGGGTGTGCTCGAGGGCCATTCGTCCCGGATATGGGACGTGGCCTCGAACAAGGCCGGCACGACTGTGGCAACAGCGTCTGGGGACGGGGTCGTGAAGCTATGGGATGTCAAGTCGGCGAAGATGCCGTGCACTACGACACTGGCGGGATCGACGGGGGATGTATATTCCGTCAAGTTCCATCCGGGAGGGGTGAGAACACTTAATAAGGCCCCAGATCCCTTATTGGTATAGGAACATCTTGCGACGGGTGGATATGACAAGATTGTGCGGTTCTATGATATCGAGCGGGGTATCGTCATCAAGACGTTCACGGGCCATCAGGCGGCGGTAACGCGGATTATTTTCTCGCCCTTGGGAAATCTCATCGTGAGCGGGAGCAAGGACAACACCATCAAATTTTGGGATATCGTTTCCGGTAACCCCTTACTTCTTCCTCGTGAGTTGACGGTGGACTAGGG
Organism: Irineochytrium annulatum; assembly: GCA_027600665.1. Lineage (NCBI taxonomy): Eukaryota > Fungi > Chytridiomycota > Chytridiomycetes > Chytridiales > Chytridiaceae > Irineochytrium > Irineochytrium annulatum. The sequence goes on from JADGJL010000057.1 coordinate 36,522, forward strand.
CTGTGCATCAAGACCATATCGTCGCATCTTGGGGAGGTGACGTCGGTCGAGATGAGTGCCAACGGGCTCCATTTGCTGTCGAGCTCGAAGGACAATTCGAACAGGCTTTGGGATGTTCGATCGACGAGGATGATGCGAAGATTTAAGGGCCATCAGAACACGTCGAAAAATTTCATTAGGGCCGGGTTTGCGGGAGACTCGCTCATTGTTGGAGGATCAGAAGTGTGATTGCTCTGATCAATGAGTAGCTAACCCTATTATCTTTAGGACGGCATCGTCCACGTGTGGGATGCGGATAAGGGAACCCTGCTATCGCGGCTGAGGGGTCATACGGGGATTGTTTACTCGGCCGTCTGGAACTCGTCGCAGAGCCTGCTGGTCAGCGCGTCGGATGATCGGACGTTGAAGAGCTGGTGGTTTGACGAGAAGCAGTTTGATGAAGGGCTTAGATAGTTTCCCCAGCATCACCTGATATGATGCATTGCACGTTTGTTATAGTGATTTTATGTACTTATAGTCTTTGTCCATATATCTTATGAATGGAGCTGCTCAAAGTGTATCTCGTTGGCGTGATCACTGGAGTACCGGTGGTGTAAGGTCTTTTGACAAGGATTAGATTTTGATTCACGGCCGTCAAACATCGCTGGTATGCGGCCGAAGAGGGAGGGGAAGGAGGGCATCTCTCTAGCGAGGCTGAAGGAGATTGCGGCCCTCGCTTCGGCATCATCCAAGTCTACCTCGGCCGGCCCCGCCGATATCTCGAAGGGTCGAAGAGCAGCCAGCAACGAGGTCACAGTGACCATTCGGAGCACCTCCATCCACGCCGGGTCGTCGGGCTCGAGGAATGCGACGTCGTCTGTCGTGAGCGACACTCGGAAGAAGCTTCTGCCGCCGTCATCATCGCCGACTACGATGCGGATGAGCAAGGCCATCTCGAAGCCCGAGGCATTCCCAGATTCGGATGAAGAACACGATCTGAACGACTACGTGGACGAGTACGAGGAGGATGACGACGGGATGGAGTTGGACGAGGAGTTTGTGGCCGAGCTGGAGGGGGGACAGCCGGCTATCAACTCCGATGATGAGAACGACGAAGGCATTGAGGAAACGCGGGAGAAGGCGTACATGCGGTCGGCGGGTATACGTGACGGGTTTGATTCGGAAGACTACGAGGCGTATGATGCCATCGGTGGCGCCCACGGGAAGGATGACGATGCGGGCAGCGTCAATGGTGTATTTGAAAAAGGGATCTCGACGGGACATAGGAAGCTGTCGTGCTCGTCGGCGTCGTCGTCTTCTGGTAGCACTGCATTTATCGCGGAGGAGGCGGATGGAAGGTTTGTGTAGGTTGCTTTCGATTTACTTTAACTGGTTGATAGGACGTTAAACTCCGTATCTGATGATCATCTGGTGGACGGGGAGGAGGCGTACGAATTGGAGGAAGACGAATTGCCACAGCGGCCTCATACCGGGATGACTTTGGTCTGTGAGCCCATCATCCCAAAATCAATCTCCCTCGAATCCTCCGCTAGCAACGCATCCACGCAATCACAGTCCGGCGTCGCGAGGCCGAAGGAACTGACGGTGCAGAATGTGCCGCGCAACAACGGGAAAGAAGCCGACGGCGGCGGCACGATAACCGATGTGGATGACCTCGCCTCAGTCTTGAAGGAGTGGGCGGACGATTTCGACAAAGTCATTGAGGGCTTTTTCTCCAAGAACAAGCTGTTCGACCTTCTGGGGCTCTGGATGATGATACTGATACTGGACGCTTCCTTTGCGTCTCCGACACGCATTGAGTGGCTCGGGTTTTGCGTATTGAGCCTGTCGCCCTTCCAGCGGACTCTGCGGACGTCCCTGAAGGCCGTTCTGTCGCTCACGCTGTTCTACCTGGTGTCGGATTTGCTGCTGTTCCTGATCATGAAATCGATTGCGCTGCCCAGGCTGCTACCGACCGTCGCGAACATGATCGTTTACGGTCACGTAATCGGATGCATACGAGGGCTGGATCCCATGTCGTGGGGGCTGTGGGGGTCTCTGATCGCCGTGGACGTGTTCGCGAAGGATCCTCCCGTTGGCGAGGTGGAGTCTTTACCAGCCGTACATTGCATATCGTACGGGTTTTATTTGTTCATGAGCGAGGTCCTGACGGTGTTGATGGAGTATCGGAATGAACGGCTGGCATCTAACGATCTGGTGAATGGGGAGCTAAGGATATACCCGTCGTCGCTCATGGCCAACTCGTATCCGAACGCGGGCAGGGTAGTTGGCGGCGCGGTTGCGACGGGACGGACGACGATGTACGAGGGCGCGGCGGGGCTTGTGCGATGCGGGGGCGCGGAAGCGGGGGATAGGAACTTAACGACGGAACCAACTTCACCATCATCATCGACCTCGTCATCCGATACCGCCATTTACTACTACTCAAACCACTACGACACCGCTAACCGCTTCGAGCTCTGCGTCGACAGCATCACAAAGGACTCAGTCAGCCTTTCTTGGAGCCTTCCGCAGTCGCTCATCGTCACCCTGTGCTCCTACGCCGAGGTACATCCGCCACCCGGGATGAACGGGGCCGCGCACAACACCGTCCGGCCGCCGCCGCCCGTCGTCGCGCCTATATCTTTACCGAACGGGGTCAATCGAACGACCCTGCCGCAGCAGAACGCCGGGGGTCCGCGGGGGCCCGCCGTCGAGGTCGTCCCCGTTGCGTCGGGCGGAAGCCTGGTCCTGCCGCCCGTGCCGCCCCTAACGGCGTCGACAACGTTAACGGCGAGGGATGTGGTCGTCACCGTAGATGGGGTCGAGTGGAGCGGGAGCAAAGTGTCGGCGTCAATGCCACAAGGGACAGTTTGCATCACCGGGTTGCAACCGGACAAAGACTGCGAGATCATTCTGTGGATTCGTGGGTACGGGAGCACGCCGGTTTGGATCTGCCCGTCGCGCAAGAGTGGTGAGCTGTCGGGATTTTTGTTGAATGCAACGATATTTACCGTTGTATTAGGTGGCACGGAACTCCGCGTCTCACGAGTCACGAAGCGGACGCCGGATCAAGTAGCAGCGGGCCCTGTAATGCAGCAGCAACAACAACACCAACAGCCGCAGCAGATCGCTGCGCCGGCGCCAACGATATTGTCCTCGTTAGAAATCAAACGCGCGAAGCTCTTGTCCCTCCAGTCCCAGCTTGAGGGTTCGCTGGAGGAACGTAAGCTCTCTCACGCTATGCTGAAGAAGCTCCGCCGCGATTTCGCCCGCACACTCGCTCACCTCCGATCCGAGATCGATACGCTTAAGCGTTTGATGGCCAAGGACGCCTCAATTGAGGCTAAGAGCCGACAGCGCGTCCACTCCCTCATGGAGCTGATTAAGCAAGGGGATTCGACGCTGGTGGTCTTGGGTTCGGAGCTTGCCGATCTTGAGGGGAGGAGGGCGACGTTTGAGGGGGAGCTGCAAGGCGTGCGGCACGAGTGGGGTGGGCTGAAGGAGGGATTGAAGAAGTTAGAGAAGGCGCTAGGGAAGACTGTGGGATCGGTCGGGAAGCTGGTGGCCGGGCTCGAGGGCGAGATTAAGGGCATGATGAAGGACGTTGAGACGTGGAAGGCGGAGCTGGACAGGTGCAAGGAGGAGCTGAGGAGGACACAGGCCGAGGCCTTTGCCATCAGCGTCGCGTGCATTGGCGGGAATGGGAGCGGGAACGCTGCGGCAGTGGGGAGTGTGAAGGCGTCCGGCGGTAGCGGTGGCGGTGGCGCGGCTGCTAACGTCGAGAAGAATAAGAAGAGGCGGGAGGAGGCCGAGGAAGTCGAGACGTTGGAAAAGGACGTGGCGGTCGTGAGGGCCGCGTGCGAAGGCGCAAGGGACCGGAACTGGGAAGTCCGGAGGACGGTTGAGGATGAGGTCCGCTTCAAGCACAAGCTACAGGAGGAGCTAAGGAGGGTGGAGGAGTGCTGCCTTAGGAGGGAGGCGGTCGCGGCGGCGGCCGCGTCAGCGGGTGACTCGCAGGTTTCCGGCGGGTGGCTCGGTGTCGGAAGAGGATTCGGAGGCATCCCTCACGCTGCGTGGGAGGACGGTCTCGGACTCGGGTTTCGACACCTCGGCAACCCGCTGGAGGAGCGGACCCCGCTTCGGTCTTACAGCCACCCCCCGGGTCATCCCGGCCTCTTGATGTCTCCTACGTCGGGACAGGGGGATGTCGCCGCGACGCGGGCGTCCGCGCTGCTAGACAGCTTCGCGGACGACTTTCTGCTGAGAGGTGCGGCGATTTCACAGTCGGCGGCGAAGATCAACCGGACGATCAACTCGGCTCTGGACCTGGACGGGTTGCTACCTCTTGATGCGCCACCGTCGACGATGCTTTTGGCGACAGCAGCTGAAGAGGTCAAGCGCGTGCTGAGCTCGCCCCCTACAACAGAGTCGTCGGTCGAGAACGAGGTAGACCGGGCCTGGGTGCCTCTCGTCAAGGGCGAGTGACACCAAGTCGGAGGCTGTTAGGAAGTAGACTGTTTTAGTTGAGGGCCTCGAGGCATCCTAGAATTGTATAAAACAAACATGCTTATCCGCTAAGAAAGGTTTTTGCGCTAATCGGAAGCCTTGTCGCATGCACGCGGCAGCGCGTGGTGAAACTTCGCGTGTCTGGGGCTGTCAACTTCACGAATCTTCTTTCATCCGTCATCCTAATCGCTCCCCCTCCTCCACGTCCAGATGAAGTTCGGCCAGCAGCTCGAGGAGGTGTCAGCGGAGCACGCGTGGAATTACTACTACATGTGAGTTGGGCTGGTCCGAGGACGAGGAACGACGGGTCTGGTTCAGCTGCGAGGATTCACAGTGTCGGGTCGACAGGGCAATTTAGGAAGCATTTGAGCGGAGCTGACCTTCTCCTTTGCTGATACGTTATCGCGGGACGAAACTGACTCTGATTGCATTATAGTGACTACAATGAGCTGAAGCGGGTTCTGAAGGAAAGGACGGCGTCTGGGAAATTCACGGAGCAGGATGAGGCTGCATTTGTGGATGTCATGGAGCGCGAGCTGGAGAAGGTTTTTGTCATGTTGGGATCGCCAGACGAGCTGGTATAATTGTTGACATTGGGTTCGTTTCCAGGTGGCTTCGTTCCGCCAAATGAAGGGGGACGAGCTCTCGCGCCGCGTGGACCGGTGTGAGACTGGGGTGTTGGCGATAGTGAACAAAAAGCCGCCGTTTAGTGACGAGGATGAGAACCGGTTGAAGGCGTTCAAAAACGACGTGGATTTGATCACCGGAGAAGTAACCGAGCTTGAACGCTACTCCCGCACCAATTACACCGGCTTTATGAAGGTATTTGTGGACACTTTGTGACGAGGACCCACTGACATGCCGGTGATAGATTTTGAAAAAGCATGATAAACGCACTCAGTACCAATTGAAGCCAATGTTTTTGGTCCGCATGAACGCCCGCCCATTTTTCAAAGAGTCGGTCGATCACTTAATTGTGAGGCTTTCGCACATTCTCGAGATGATGCGCGTACGGAAGCCGCTGCCGTTGCTTATGAACGGCATGCGTGGGACGCCGAGGCCGGGTGTGCAGAGTGATTTTCAACGGAAAACAAAGAAGTATTGGGTGCGGATTGGTGAGGCTTCCAAACCGCAAGTGGAGTCGCTGATGCTTGCTATTAGAGGACGTCACGAGTGTTAAATGCGAAATTCTGAAGCATTTGCCGGTGCTCATTGTGAACGGGAAAGGGGGCACGGAGCCAAGCCCGGCCGTTTCCTCTGTATATCTTGACAACAGTGATTTCGATCTGTACACATCACGCGTCGATAAGAGGGACGGAGGAGAGGTAATTGTCGCTCGCTAATGTCGCCTTGTAATCATTTGCAAATTGGTATAAGGCTGTTCGATTACGGTGGTACGGTAACATGGATACGAACGAGATTTATGTCGAACGGAAAATACATCATGATCTCTCGTCAACCGAGACGTCAACGAAGTCGCGCTTCTCATTAAAAGAAAAATACGTCAACTCGTATCTGAAGGGGACCTACAAAGCGGCGGATCTCGTGAAGAAAGTTCGCGAACGAGGCGGTCGCACGGAGCAGCAAATCGACGACCTTGTTTCTCTCGCGACGGAAATTCAGCAGAAGATCCTCACGAGGAAGCTAAAGCCTGTTTTGCGCACGTTTTACAACCGGACGGCTTTCCAAATCCCCGGCGACTCAAAGGTCCGCCTTTCCCTCGACACCGACCTGACCTTCATCCGCGAGGACAACTTCGACCGTGACCGGTCCGGGGCGAACTGGAGGCGTATCGATTGCGGAGTGACCACACCCTTTGACTACCTTCCAAAGGGCGACGTAAGCACGTTCCCCTTCGCCATCCTCGAGATTAAGGTGGAGGAGAGCGAACCGGAGTGGGTGAACGAGATCCTTAAGCACCCGGGCGTGACGGAAATGAACTCGTTCTCAAAATTCGTCCACGGCGTCGCCGTCCTCCTCGACACTCGCGTTACCATTCTCCCGTTTTGGTTAAACGCAGTCGAGCTAGGCGGCACGACACCCATGCAGCTGGAGAAGGGCAAGGCGAAGTCCATCGCGGGGGCGACGGATCACGACGACGAGCTAACTGTCGCCGTTTCATCGCGGCGTGGGGACCACACGATTGACATGGAAGGGCCTGGGAACGTTATCGATAGCGTGTCGTCCACTAACGCTGCGAGGCGGCGCGCGGCCGCAGGGAAGACGGACGAGACGACGCCGCTTCTCGCTGGCCCGTCATCGTCGTCCGCGGCCGCGCCGCGAGGGGACGTGCACCCGACGTCGACGACGTGGTGGGCTTGGTGGTCGCAGGTTGGGAAGCAGCAGCACTCGACCCCGGGCGGTGGGAGGCCTAACGGGCCGGCACCCGTTGTGGGGCCGGACGGGAAGGCGTTGCCGCCGAATAAGAGGATCGCGCTGCCGGTGCGGGTGGAGCCCAAGGTTTTCTTCGCGAACGAGAGGACGTTCTTATCGTGGCTACATTGTAAGAGTTGATTTTTTTGTTTCTTTACGGGGTATGGTTCTCATCCATGGCTACAGTTTCTATCGTATTAGGAGGTCTTGCGCTTGGTCTTTTAAACTTCGGTGACCGCGTTGGTCAGATCTCGGGTTTGATGTTTACTTTAATTGCGATGTTGTTCATGGTAGGAAATCTTAGTTGGACGGGTTGTGAATTTGACGCATTTCTCGTGCAAACTTAGGTATACAGCCTCTTCTTGTATCAATGGCGCGCCCAGAAGATCCGCAACCGCGACCCTGGTCCGTACGACGATCTCGTCGGGCCAACCGTTCTTGTTGTAGTATTATGTAAGTTACTTAAGACTCTCCGGCCGATTTCTAACTAATTATTTTAGTCTGCGCCGTGTCCATCAACTTCTACTTAAAGTTTTCGACGGATAACAAAGTCTTCTAAGCGCTCGTTGCTTGGGGTTCACATTATTTCTTTTCATTCTGTTTTAGTCGCTCATTTTCATATTGCATGCATGCATTGTAGACGTACTTTATATTGTTTTCTCTTACATGAGCCCTGTTCACGGGTTATTTTCGTCGTCACTCATTTGGCCATATTATTGGATGCAGGCTTCGCGTAATCGTATTAAGTCGACCCCTGATCGTTCTTATTTACATCTTGCGCGGTGAAGTATTACTTGAAGACCGTTTTGCTGGATGTAGTGGTCACCGGATCCCATGCTATTGATTATGGTCGAACGGCCAAGGGAACCACCGAGGTTTCCCTGTATGAACTTGGGTTCTTGGCGATCGTAAAGTAAACCGTGTTGACTCTCCTCCTACCCACCGAGTCGCCATGACAACCATATATAAGGATAGATCCATGGAAAAGGCGCATCAAATGAAAGAAAGTTAAAGGACTATCCATCCGTAATGTGTCGAAAGTGTCAATCGCTAAAATGATTATACAAGCAATAGTCGACAGCCGCGTCCCCGCAGTCTGAGTCGCATACGTAGCCGCGTCCAAGTAGATGACACCGTAGGTCCTGACAGATCTCATTCAGGGCAAATGATCAAAGCGAGAAAGACCATACATGAGGTTGTCACTGACTGCGACAACGAAGTCCTGAATTGCCAGCCTTAGCACGTGGGCCGTCTTCTATAAAAAGAACGCTCAAGGCCCATACCGACGTAGTGCCATCCAGCCGCCAACTGACGCGACAGCACTCGACTCCATCATGCTTCCGTTCGTGAAAATCACTTCCCATGCTGCAGCGACAAGAAAGCAAGAAAAAGAAAGGTTGTTGACGTGGCATGACTATCTGACCTGGCGCGACCGTCTGACAGGTGAAGGCCCGGCATGTCGGCAGGGTCCGTCCCGGCCGTCCTCGTGGCGCTGCTGGTCGATAAATCATGTCGTACGGAGGAGCGCCACCTTTCTCAGGCTGCCCCATGTCGTCGGCCAACTCTGTTGCCGAAAGCTTTACATGTGCAGGACAATATTTATACTCAGCTGAGACGAGGTCGGCGGGGACGAACATTAAGCCAAAAGCAAGAGCAGGGGAGTCGAGTTTGATGTCCCCATCCATTTATTCCTCGTCACCGCAGCTGGAGGGCGCTGCGGATGACCATCTCGTCTCTGCTCGCGAGAGCGTTGAATCTAAACCCTGGTTGAACGCCTGCTCGCCTGTCGCCGAGCTCGATAGGATCGAGAATTCGCCTAGCATCGAATACGGCGGACAGCGCAATCGGAACACGAAAGTGAATTGGATGAAGGGCGTTTCAGCTTGCGATGTCCAGTTCTCACACGCCCACTTCAAATACGCAATACGCTGTGGTGGCCGAGAGCCCTCGTCTCTGTCCTGAAAGCCTCATCCTGGGACTTTGGTAAATCTTCGTGGCCACCTGCCCAGTGGCCGAGGACTGGCTGAGCTCGAGTGGAGTCGAGTATTCACCTGGAGCATCAAATTCACGTGGACGGGACGGGCGGCACATTGAAAGCCAAAAGGACGGCTTTGTCGCCTAGGACGTGGTAGGCCAACGAACCAACCTGCCATCAAACCGGATTCCATGCCAATCCCAATCAAAGAACGATCGAAGAAAATTCCAACTGCGGTGGCGACCGCCGCTGTCGACTGACCGCACCTGAACGACGAGCCCAGCTCCCAATGGACGCCCTCAAAGTTGAATCGAAGGCGCACGCGCGGAACCCCTCCGTCATATGCTATCTCTGCGGTTTGTTGAGGGAAATGTTCAAATGTTGAGACGGAGAGAGCACACTCTAACGCGAAAATGACGCGTCGCTGACACAGGGAGGAACTTCGGCACGCAGTCGATAGGCATTCACGAGAAGGTCTGTCTGGCCAAGTACGAGAGCGCGCAGGCGAGCCTGCCCAAGTCCCAGCGCCGTCCGCCACCGGCCAAACCCTCCGTCGAGCAGCCCATCCACGGCGGGGCCGATGGTGGCGCGGGCTCCGTCGGGGCGTCCAGTGACAGGGACGCGCAGAACCAGGCAGCGCTGGACGTGTACCTGAACCAAAGCCGCGTTGGGTGCCCGAACTGTGGGCGCAAGTTCGGCGGGGAGGACCGGTTGGCTATCCATCTGAAGAGCTGCGCGCCCGGAGGGTTCTTCGCGCAGCAGCAGCAGCAGCTGGCGAAGGGGAGGGAGGAGGCCAAGGAGGGGGTGAAAGAGAAGGAGAGGAGCCCGAGGACTTCCAAGACCGCGGCTGGGCGGGGAGATGCCGACGCGGCGGGTGCGGGCGTTAGGGCCGCGAAGGCGCCATCTGGACATGGGCAGTCAGCCAGCATGGCAGAAGAGCGGCCATCGACACGTGGCGCTGACGCGGCGGCAGGGGCGACCATGAGGGCAGCGAAGCCGCCGTCGGGGCATGGGTATTCTGCTAGCACGGTGGAAGAACGGCCATCGACGCGCGGCGCCGTCGCGACGGCTCCGGCTGGGGGTGGGGACGCGACCCCGAGGGCGCAGGGCGCGTCTGCGCCGCCGACTCTCAAGAGCAAGCCCGCTGTGAGGCCGGCGCTCACCGGCGCGACGTTTACGCCGCCGCAAGCCGGCGGTGGTGCGGAGGAGGCCGCTGCGGCGGTTGGAGCGGCAGGGGCAGGGAGGCGGGTCAAGTATACTCAGATGCTCATCCAAGCGCAGGCAGAGCAGGCTCTGCTAGCTCGAGAGCAGGCGGGCCAACCGACGGGCCCTGATGGAGCCGCGGCGTCGTCGTCGTCGTCGTCGGCGGCGGCGGGAGCGTCGCGAGCGCCCGCTCCTGGTGCGCGGGCATTGTTTGGGCCGGCCGCGGTCAGCGCGGGCGCATCGGGAGTGACGGGCGTGGCGATGACGATGTCGAGTCGGTCGACGACGCCGACGTCCGGGAGCTTGCAGCACACGCCATTGAGCAGGTCGACGGGCTCGCTCGTGCCTGTGGCTGCTGCGGCGAGCCTCGGTGATGCGAAGGACGCGGAAGCGAAGCAAGTGCAAAAAAACTTCAAGAGGCCGCCCCCTGCGAGGCGCGCTGGAGGTGCCAATGGGAGCCAGGGAAGCGTCAATGGCTTGGCGTCGAGGAGTACCGAGGCGCTCCCGGACGGGAACGGAACTGTGGTCGAGGCGGGTTTTGCGGGGAGAGGAGAGACGCCGAGGCGCGAGGTTGAGGATTCTGGCGTTGGGCTGGACGAAATGGAGGAGAAAAGGAAGCAGAAGAGGCAGACAATGCCCGCCGCATTGCAGGCGCAGGCGGTGGCCACCACAATGGCGGCACCGGCGGGGCCTCCGAAGCTGCCTCCGAAGCCCAAGGCCGAGTCAATGGCTGCTTTTTGTGGAGAGTGTGGGTTTGAGTTTGGCGCTGTATCAGCGGCGAAGTTCTGTCAGGACGTACGTTTATTCGACCTTTGACTTTGTTCTATGCAGCTAATTAATTGCTTCTCTTTCGCAGTGCGGAACCAAGCGAGCGAAGGCGTAACGTAATGGTGAAGTTGATGTAACCAAGCACAAAATAGGACAAGCAGATCCTTATCTAGCCGAGTAAAAAGTCACATTCATCGAGACCACCTGGTGCAGCGCCTTAACGGCGTTCCTTTAACATTTCAAGCATCCTACCCACGCTTTGGTGTTTTTAGTAAGCAGAACGTCTTCTAAATGAACACTGTAATCGCTGTCCGTTGCATCATGGTGCTTTCCCCATACACAAAGAAAGTCTCAGCCTTATCCGAGCAACCGCGTATGTGCTATCAAAACGTCCGCTCCACCGTATCAGGCGACAAGGAAGTAGGTCCATATCAAGCCGATCCGCGAGCAGGTTGGACAGTAAGAGTCCGAAGATTAATCTGTTATCCTAAACTTTCCAGCGCATTTGCCTTTAGCTTGTTGAAACCATCATCTGGTCAAGCGCTGTGGATAGCGTGCATGCATGAGCACAACGATACGCACTATCGTGATCGCGGATAGCCTTCCCATCTGCGATGCGAGGGGATACGAACGCTGGTGATCGCGGATAGCCTTCCCATCTGGTATGCGAGGGGATACCAACGCCGGTGGTAGGATCGACAGTTCAGGGCGTCGCGCGCTCATCGAAACGAGCGAACGGACTGAAAAAAGCAAGTAGAACACTTCAACAAGTTTATTGCAACATCATCAAATTGGGGAACGCATTCAAACGGCCAAAGAAAGCAAGCAGATCTATATTTATACTACACGTATATCGTCCAGCGGAAAAGGTAGAAAGAAGATAAGGTAGTAAATCGCGACGCTCCTCATGATGAAAGGATTATGACAAAAGAAAAACAAGAAACGAAACGTCAAAATAGAACTCAAAAACAGAAAGGTCGCTGGGGAGACGAGCTAGCGACGATCATGGTCGTGGTCCACCCTTCACAGGAAGAGAGCGGCGACGGCGGCAGCGCCGAGGAACACGGAGGCCTTGACGGAGCTCGCGCCAGAGTAGATGTTGCCCTGGGTCGAGGCAGCGAGGTACTGGACCGTCGACGGGAGGGGCTTGGAGTACGCCGGGGGCTGGGTGGAGTACGCGGCGGGCGCAGAGTCGTAGACGACCTCGTAGACGATCTCCGTCTGGAGGGGGGCCTCGGTGGAGGAGGAGGAGGAGTAGCCGGGGGCCACGGCAGAGGTGGTGGTGGAGGTCACACCGGCCGCGGAGGAGGAGGTGGTCGGGTAGCCGGTGGCGACGGTGGAGGTCGTGGTGGCGACGGCCGCAGACGAGGAGGAGGACTCGTCGTACTGGGCAAAGGCGACCGAGGCGAAGGCGGCAACGAGGAGCGAGGAGGCGTACATCTTCGGCGGGTTGGGTGGTGGTGAGGAAGGGAAGGGTGGGGGGATTCTAGGTCTATGGGAAGATGGGCGTGGGAATGGGAAAGGGCGACGAGAACAGGGCCTTCTTATGTCGTTGATAAGGGTGCGAGTCGTGCAAGTAAAATTCTCACGCATTGCCAAGTCAAGACAGGAAAACAACCAGTTATTTTCACTTTTCACTCCGGTTTCAGGAAAAAAAAAGGGGCGGGAAGGCTGAAACGGTCCTATCGATGACGATGACGCGTGGTTGTGCATGGGAGCTGGGGTGGTCCGACTGGACGCTCCCACTCACCGTTCCGTCGCGTCAAGGAGGCGTTGTCGCGTCGCGCCAGCGCCGAGTGCCGTTGTGGTCCATTGGCATGCAACGACGTCGTCAGATCTCGGCCTGTGGTCTGACGTGCGCGAGTGTCGGCTACATCTTCATCCTTGGGCGCTTTGCGGCCAAGGAGCTTGGGCTGGTCGAGCTTGGGCAGCAATCTTTAGGCGCAAGCCTGTATGGGCGTAGTCAGGCGAACAACCAATTCATGTCTATTCTATGTACGCTTTATTGGTCTCGGATATCTTCCAGCATGTTTACTGTCGCGTCAATTGGCTATGGATGGCGTCGACCCATCTTGCAGAGTTCTGGTCAATGTCCTCAAGCACGAAGGGTTTCTTCTTTGTGTTGACAATGAAATGTCTCCGGTCCTGGTTCCCAAAAGGCCTTCAGATCTTAACTTGGCTAGCAACACTTATACCTTTAATGTAACCGACGATATCCCGCTCCATGGAATCTCCTGCTTTAAAAGGAATTTGTCCTCGTCGAAGAAGAGTAGACCTGCGCGTTAGAATCAGTGTGCATTCGTTTTTCAGACGCAAACAAGGAAGCCTACGTGGACGATCCGTAAGGAGCAGGCCCTTCCGCTTAGAAAACAATCCCTATTAAAAGCACGACAGAATCAGCCATAAACGAAAGAAAATAAGGCAGAGCCGCACCACACCTTCCCCTTAACGGACCCAGCAAGTACAATAAGCTCGGCCGTAACGTCTATCAAGGCAGCCAGCTTAGAGCCCCTTTGCCTGTTCAAAGCCTGCTGCCTCGTCTCCCCCGCCATTGTCGCCCCCGCAGCATCCACTCCCATCGCCCCGCGCGTCCCACCGACCTCCCCATCGTTGATGGACGGCATCGACGTCGCCAGCCGTATCGAATCCGACTGAATCGAGTCCGAACTTGCCAGCGCGATTCCCCGCTCCTCAGGGCCTGCCAGATCAATCCCGACAACCCCGTCAGGAATCACCTCCTCTACCTCATACGGGTACTTATCTCCCGCGCCCCGCGACGAGCCCGATGGCTCGATCCCAAGCTCGGCGCCCATGATCATCAGGTCCTCCAAACTGAGGTCGGACCCTTCGTTCCCGCCCGCTACGAGCGCCACGCCGCTCGGCATCGCGACTGTCGGCGCCTCCGACTCTTCCAGGCCGTCCCACACGACCCCGCGAAAACATGCGCTAGCTTTGATTTTCTTGAAGTCGGGCCGCTCGTCCGGATCCAGCCTCAGTATTTGCTCGACAAGCTCTCCCGCACTCCCGTCAAACCCCTCCGGCAGCGCATACTCGAGCTTCAAAATCTTTTGAAAGGTTTGATACTCGTTGTTGCCCTTGAAAGGCGGTCGCCCGGCTAGAAGTTGGAAGAGAATGCAGCCGATCGCCCAAATGTCGGACTGGTAGGACGCCGCTCGGTCAGAAAGAAGCTCCGGGCTGCAGTACTCGGCCGTGCCGACAAAGGAGTTTTTTTTGGCAGTTTCGGTGTCGGTGGTAGCAGAGGTGGCGGCGGACGGGTCGTGGTCGGACGGGAGGATCTTGGCGGAGCCGAAGTCCGTGATCTAGGCGGTCGCAGGTTAGGTTACATTCACAAGAGTAAAAAGAAAGGGCTTGCCTTGATGTGGTTGTTGGCGCAGATGAGGATGTTCTGAAAGGAAGACATCAGTCGTTGCTCTAAAACGTCCTACTTACGCAAAGGCGCCTACACTGGAAGATAAAGGAAATTACCATACCTCCGGCTTCAAATCTCGGTGAATAACGCGGCGCGAGTGCAGGTACTCGACGGCCAGCGTAATCTCCGCCGCGTAAAACCTCGCGGCCGTCACGTCCAGCGCGCCAGCCTTCCTCAGCATCCCCAGCATGTCCCCCTTGCTCGCGTACTCGAGCACAAAGTACAGGCTGTTCGCGGTCTGGAACGTGTAGAACAGCTTGACGATGAGCGGGTGGTTGAGGCGGTGCAGCACGTCCCGCTCGATTTGGACGTACTTCACCTACAATACAACGAGTTCAACGCATGACCAACGCGGGCAGTGGTTCTCGCTTGCTACCTTCTTCTCCTTCATGACGTGCTTCTTGTCCAGCATCTTGACGGCAAACTCCTGCCCCGAAGGCTTCTCCTTCGCGAAGAAAACCGTCGAGTACGAGCCCGAGCCGATCTCATGGCCGAAGTCGAAGTCCTTGGGCGCTCGCTTCCGCTGAGCCTCGGGAGTCGACGGTGCGGCGCCGTCCATCTCCCATCCGATGGCGAAACGGCTCCTCTCAACGTGCGCCTTCTTGAAGTCTCAAGGGGCAGCTGGGCGGTGGTCGGACGCGGATCGTGTCCCCGGGGCTCAAGAAGGTCTCCGGAGGCGGCTATGGCTTTGGGGGCGCGGATAGTGTCCCTAGGGCGAGACCGGGTGGGTCCTCACTGACGGTGTGATTCGAGGGAGTCCACGCCAATCCGCGACTTCGGCGAAATCGCTTGAGACGGTAACCATCACACAAACGCGTCGACCCCGGCAATCCCCAACGCCGTCGCCGTCGCACGTTGATCTCCAACGATGCGCCAAGGTGGGCCCTCGTCCTGTGTGGATTTACGTTGGCCGCTTCGTGGCGCTGTGGCGTTGTTTGACTGACGCGTCGATGCCACGTCATCACAGGTCCCTATGAGCCGGCCTCGCGGCCCCTGTCGCGGACGACGGCCCAGGCCATCCTTGAGGCCGCGGCAGAACGACCTATTGACCCGACGGTTCCGTCAGCCGACGTTGACCGGCTGAAGGCCTCTAAATGGTAGGAGGCCACATTCCGCGTCAGACGAGCATGGACTGACGCGCTTGTACGCATAGGCTCCCGCCGCTGGCTGACAGCGCTCGGTCGCTGACAACGCCGGCGAGCCAGCGGTCCAATCGGGCGCCCGGGATGGGCAGCCGTGGCTCGCGATCTTCTGGCCCGACTACGCCGGCCATTAACATCACCGCGGTGAAGTCTAGGCACAGAAAGCTGCCAAAGGCGGAGGAGGCGAAGCTGCCGAACATTCCTGTGACGAGGGATAGGTTCCCCAGGGGTGAAATCAAGCGCGCGTTGCAGATGAAAAGGAATTTGAAGGTAAAGTTGTGAGACGCGCTTTCTTGTCGACGTTAACGCAAGCTGACCATTGAATGTCAGAGCAACGACAATATACGGTTTCTGGTCGCTATCGCTGAAAAGGCGGTCGAGCAGGAGTCCCGCGCGAAGCGACGGGAAGGTTTGTGCCTCTTCACCTCTCTCACCTTTAACATCGGCCGTATCGATAGACGAGATTCGGAAAGCACAGGAGGCGACAGGGAGCGTCGCCTGGCACATCATCCGGCCCCTAAGTCGCGATCCCAAGTTTGGTCGTTACATCGCGGCACTGCAACAGCTGGGCGCGAGCTTCGACTGGTATGAGCGTGTGTAATTATCATTTTTTCGGAATGTGCGCTAACGGGAGAGCGCAATGCAGGGCCCCGCCCGCGCCGCGGCCCACGGTCACGCAGCGCGAGGAGGAGCACGATGACCCCCTCAGTGGCCACTCAGATAGCGACGTGTCTGACGAAGAGGCCGAGGAACGCGGGTCCGTTGGCGGCTCGAGCGCGGCGCTGGCGAAAGGCGGTGGCAGCGCCGCTGGGGACGACTCGAGGGGCAGCGTTTCGCTCCTCGAAATCCAAAAGAAAATCGCGAGAAGTGTGTTCGGCGCGAGGGGGAAGAAGAAGATTGGCGGCGCTGCCACCGCC
>JADGJL010000570.1:0-17848 GCA_027600665.1 Irineochytrium annulatum
TCCGACCGGCGCAGAGTGTAAAGCAAGTCCGCCATTTTGCGTTGGGTGGTAGTGGTGGTGGCGAAGATTGCTGTTACAGTCCGGGATGGGTCGGAGGGAGAGACCAAGGAGGCGAATTTATTTTGACCCGAGTCCGATTCTCGGCCATCACCATGGCCCTCGCGCTGTGAGAATCATTTTTGAACAACATCCACTCCTGCCACATCATCACCCGCCACCAGCAACCATGTCCGTCAGACTCGCCGGCGCTCTGTCCCGGCCATCCTCATGACGACCGCAACCATGAATGCACCGGGACCGGAGTCACCGCTGTCGACGAAGGAGATTATCGAGGAGGTGAGTCCAACCGCGCTTTCTGCACCGTACTCAACATCAGCGCCCTGCAGCCTATAATCATTACATCCGAAGACGAGACTTCAAAGGAAAACTGGCCAAAGCGGAGGGCGTCGAAGGTGAGTTGCAGGTCAGCAAGCTAATTGCTGACTCACTATCAGAACGCCACCGGGTCTAGTTCGAAGGCCCCGCTGCGACGGACTCACGACAGCCTATTGAACTCAAAGGGAGGAGCGGTTTGGGTTTCGTCCAGACCGACGCACCAAGAAAAAGGTTTGCTCACGCAGAAGTCCGTAGAGGTGAGTTCATTTCACTGGACCGAATCACGCCGTAACGCATATTAGATTTGGCGGGAACTTGGTCTTGCAACGAAGGAAGAGTACGACGAGTTGTTAAAGGCTCACGAGGAATCCGAGAAGGTATTTTAGAATCAGCTGCAATTTTGCACTTATAGTTCTACTTATAACTTCTTTGATTCGGGCAAAGGCACAGCGCCGAAGAAGGATGTTAAGGGGAAAGGGAAGGTTGACGTAGAGGGGACGGGCAAGGAAAACGTGCTTCCGGAGGTCAATGAAGTGAAGGAGGTGAGGATGAAGTTCGGCCATTTGAATGCTTACACTGTTAATTATTAATTTTTCTAACCAAAGGACGACTCGACTGACGACAAAGACGCGACCGACGACGACGACGACGCGACCGACGACGACGATGTTCCTGACTTTCAGAGGGATGATGACGTTCGGGAGGGTTCGGACTTCCAGTGGCATGATGACGGTTCCGACGGAGATTCCGACATCGACATCTACGAGAAACGACTGGGTATCAAATTTAAGGATGCAGCGGCCTCCACGTCCGCGGCACCAGTGGCCAAGTCCACTGCCCCACCCGCCGTTGTGCCCACTTCCACGGCCAACGCCGCGCCGGCTCCGGCCGCCTTCGCTGACACAAGCCCGTGCGGCAAGCTAACGTCCAACAGCCCCAGGTAAGGTTAGCATCTGAACAACATCTTACTCATTTCAGTGACCAATTGCTCGCGTGGACTGTCTTTTACGCGACCGCCATGGGTTTGGTGGCAATGACTGGCAAAGAAGTGTGTTGGCGTCGCCGACAGCTCCTCCTGAATGTCGATTTCCTACGCGGACTGTTCAGTCTTCTCTCCTCTGCGGCGGTGTCAAATATAGCGGCCGGACCAGCCACTTTTTATGACCCCCAGTCGTGGCCCGATGCACGACAATCTTCGTGCTGGGGAATCTACTTGATCTCATTCACCATGGTCGTACATGGGATGAAGTTGTTTGGGCAGTACGTCGGTTCTGCTTCCTCGAACACGTCGCCAAAGGTTTGCATTCAACAGAGTAATCGAAATCAAGATCTAATTACGTACGCATAAAGGGACTCCGACGCCGCTGGAACTCTCATCGCAGTTCCAGCTACCGCAATGGACGCCATCAGAAAAGGAAGACTCTGTATAAGGCTATGCGGAGGCGAGGTTTGAGAGGGGAGGCGGTGAACTTTGTCAGTATTGCCGAAACTAGCCAAGTGTCGCTGCAGGCGAGTCGCGTTCTCATGGTTATAACTTATCCAAATGCAGGTTGTGTTCGACTCCGTCCGAAAGGACCTCCCAGACCCACCCAGCGGCTATCGGCCGTGGGGTGTGGAGGACGATGCGGTAACATGCCTTTTGGCGTTAGAGGCCATCAGCATCGCCATGGGCCAGTTTTATCCGCTCACCAACGCTGTCATAATGGCCAGAAACGGAGCGGGGTGGACAGGCTGGCCTTTATCCTCGGATCGCCTCGGCCTCAACGGGAGCTTGGGGATAGAGCGCGTCGCGTCATTGGAAACATTGCGAAGGACTATAGCGAAGATGCCGAGGGAGGCCATGGTTCGGGGGGGTCAGGCGTCTATAGCGAAGATGCCGAGGGAGGCCATGGTTCGGGGGGGTCAGAATACACCGAAGAGGTGAGAAGGGAGAACGCACGAAGAGCACGGTACGTCCAGTACAAAAAGGTATTGGCGGAATACCTCTCTCCTTTCGGCCGTGAGACCAACGTTTGTCTTAAAAAAGACCGACTCTACCAACTATCAATTTTCGGCCGGAACGTAAGTTAGTAAGAGCTTATTGAGGACTTAACTGTGATTTGATTTCTTTAGATTGGCCTGACCGGCGTGCGGGCCCCGGACATGTATAAACGGAACGTGCGCATTATTATCTCCGATGAAATCGCCGACGACCCCATCATGCGGATTTCTCCGTATGATCGCATCACCGTCGAAGTGTTAGACGGTAAAGCTCTTGGCGAGAGCAAATGTCTTGGGCCTTTGAAACCGACCAACAGCGCGAAAGCGTGGGCTGACAAAATTTTGCGCTGCGCAAGAGAATTGGGAAACTAACTTTTTCAATGTTCTCTTCTTTACAGTTCACCGATTTCGTTTTTTATGCATCGCTATCTTTCCTAACATTTTCCCTTTCACGATGTACGTTTCCGATGTATTTGCGAGAGACTCTGTTGAAACGGGGTAGTTCTTATCAGTTCGGTTGCGGTGAAGGTGTACGTGTGGTGCAGGGGGACATTGCTGCTAGCTTTTCCTCTCCCCTTGTATTAATAATCTTGTTTGCGGACCTTTCCTCTTCACGTAGTTCACAGCATTATTTTGTATTTGTATAACTGGGGCGAGTCGGCAGCAATTAGATGCCGACCACTCCATCTTCTCCCTTCCTTATGAACCACCGGGCTCACCCCTGCCTGTTAGGGACTTTCCTCCTATTTCGTGTTACGGATATTTTATCAAGTGGTAAGCCTCGTGGGCCAGTCATCGGGAAGGGTATTGGGTGCGACCAAGAGTGACATTTTTACCAAGAATAAAATATAGTTTTTCTTCCCCACCAAGGACGCCACACCGCCCCTACCTACGGCGCCTAGGGTGCTAATGCCTACCAGATGATCATGCCTACTGGATCCTCTAACATATTTTCCTCCTACTTCTATCTTCCAGTCTTATCTTCTAGTTTCTAGTCTAGTCTATATCTTCTAGTTTCAGTATCTCATTATTCTCCGTTTATTTCCCTTGTTTGCTACTCGTTTTCCCTTCGTTCTCATTGGTCGAACCTTGCCTTGTTCACTTCTACGACTCCTTATAAAAAGGCGCTATCTCAATAAAGAAAGGAACCTTTTTTTTCACCCGAAGAAATACTGTAACACTGCCTTTGCCAAGTCGTGTACGCCATCGTCCAAACACAAAGGCTTCTGAACACAAACTAAAAAAAAAGAACAACGATTAACAACTAAAAGTCAAGAGAACGTTCGTATATATCTAACATTTTGTGACGGATACTAGAGTGACTGGGTGAGCCCTATCCCCTTTCATTTATTAAACACTACCTCGGTTTTACTTCTTATTGTTTACTGAAATTCGCTGTTGTCCCTAGGTTGATTGCACTTTGTTACGCGAACCGCATCAAGACCGTTGACAATGGTGATGCGGGTCGTCTGGGAGAGCGGCTGCTGCTTCTTGGAGGTGAACATCGCGTTGGGAGACGAGGCGTGTTATTGATGGGATGTGTGTCGAGTGAGCCGTTTTTAAGACCCCAGGTCCACATCCCCTTCCGCGTCCTCACATGGTCAGTGTATGAATATCTCTCGAGCACCATCGCGGCTCAGTTAATTCACGTACGTGACTGGGTCGCCGACGCGACTCTGTGCGTGGTGAGTGCACGATTTGATGGGTCCACACCGCCGAATCCCGCACCGCCGGAATGAGGAGCTGGCGGACGCTGGCTTCTTTCGATAGGGATCGGATCGTTGTGCGGACGTTGTAACCCTTGTTCAAGAGGAGTATGAGCAAGGTTGGCCTGCAGGCTGCCCGAGCACTCACCAGCCGAAAGGGCCTACCACCAGCCGTCATGAAAGATCCGACGGCTGTCCTTCCCCGTAACTCGCTTATATTTCGCGTTGCATGACTGCGTCTCTAAAAAGGAACGACTGCAATACCCAGGCGCCAAGAATTTGCCCACCGCTGATATGACTCTGCATTGTACTTAGCATCGAGCACAAGGCTGGAGGTGACTGGCAAGTAATGAATGGCGTGGTGCTGCTGACAATGAAAGGTCAAGAGGAAGAGGGACTGCATCCCCTATTTATCACCTTTCGCTTTACTATCACTCTCGACTTCAGTAACGGCGCACCAATCCGGCCCGGACGCGAGGCATGGCACTGGCACTGCGCTGAAAGATTTAACCCTGACAGTGAATATGTTCACAGCTTTTTATTCATTTATCCAGAAGAAAAAAACACGATACTTGATCATGCAATGTACTGGGGCAAGGACTGAAGGGCAAAACTTGTAATAATCGGACGGATTCAGATAAAATGACAAGAGGTCATTGCAAAACACCCTCAAAAAAAGAAACATAAAGATGGATGTTTGTTGCGACGGCTGTTGTCGACGCTGATCAGTCGTAGTACGTGATGTTCATCTGCACACGTGGGACCTCCGTGCACGCGCTCGACTCCGGGCTGGTGGTCCCGTTGCAGAGGGCCGGGTGTTGGTCCGACAGCAGAGTGGCATTGATAAGGCTCGTTATGTTGCAGAGGTCAGGGTAATCTCCGTTCGGCAGCAGAGTGGCATTGACCGCGTGAGTGACGTTGCAAGTGGCCGAATAGTTCTCATTTGGGAGCAGCGTGCCGTTGACCGCGTTCGTGACGTTCCCAAGGGCGGTGACGTTCCCAAGGGCCGTGTAGTCCTGGCCGGGAGGCAGCGTGACGTTGAAGCCCGGGCTCGGAGTCGCGACGGCGGTGCCATTAGTGATGGCACTCGTGTAGTTGCCCGCGTTGGCGGTCGTGTTGTTGGTCTCGTTGTGCGCGTTAGCCTGCAAGGCATCGAAGGGGCGCGCCATAGCGGCGGAGGCGGCGAAAGCCGTGATGGCGATGAGGGAGCGTTGCATGGTTGAGGTTGCGGTGAGATTCGAGATAGGCGCCCCAACGCGTTACCTACATCGCTTTTTATGCTGAAAAAAAATAAAAAAAAGAGTCTTAACAGTAAAGAATGCGTTAGCATGCTCGGACCTGCAAACTTTCTTTAAGTCATCGAGAGAAGCATAGAACAGCTGCCAAGATAACTTTAGCGGATCGGGGGCTTTAAGGACCATAGCGTCTTCTGAGAAAAGAAATCCGCTGGCAGCAGCCAGAAACGACTGGGTAAACCCCCTCGAGAGGATTTCGTTAAGTCGTTGTCCTGCAATTTTGAGTTTACCAAAGGCACCTGGTCTTGGCACAACTCCCATTCTTTCATAAAATTTGACAGGGCATTCAGCTTCCACTTACTCCGAAACTGTAAAATCACAAAACTGATTCTCTCCCACGATCTTTCCATAGACTAATCGTGAACTTCCACCTTCAGAGTTTATATTATTCGAATATATGTTGATCACAACGAGGTAGAGAAGAAGAGTAGCGAAAAACGTAAGTCGCCAAAAGAAGATAACAATTCTAGGGAGATGTTAAGAAAAAAGAAACCGGGACAATTTATTCTGTACATCATTAAAAGCTCCTTCATAGCTCATGGCCGTGCGCGCTGACGGAGCTGCTGAGGCCGGCGTTGTTGTTGCTGTTGCTGTAGGCCGTGAACTTGCCCCGCGTCAGCTGCTGGTTTCTCCTGATCCCGCTCGCGAACGCCTTACACATGGTCGCGAACGTCCCCTGCACGTTCCGGACCTCCGAGATGAAGCTCCTCCGGGTCAGGATGTCACCCTCGAGCGCCTTAAAATCCATGTTCGTGAGCATCTCCATCGCGCGGGCCAGGGTGGCGAGCGGGCGGAGCGCCAGGAAGGCCAGGATGGCCGAGACGAGGACCCCCGCGACCGCAACGGATGAGGAGAGAATGAGGCGGTACAAACCAGTGGAGAAATCCATGTACAGCGCCAAAGGTTTCGTTCCATCCGCTGTCTTGTAGCTCGCGAAGAATGTCGTGTTGGGAGCCTGCAAGATCATCGGTGCTCCAGGTGGCGTGAACATGTTGGGGAACGTCGCGCAAGCGATTCCATTGATCCATTTGGACGTAAACTCAAGGGAGGCCAGCAGGGCGTAAGAGTCGGTCTCTGTTAATGAAGTCAGCTAAACATCTTCATGGTTGCAATTAAGGTAAATACCGTTTTGGAGGTTGTTGTAGTTGGTCGTGAGTGCGTGGCGAAGGGGCAGCGACTGCATTGTGACTTGCAACAAGCTGGATTATTGTTAACAAGAAAACTTTAATACGAGATCCGACGAAACAATACGAGATCCGACTAAACTCACTTGTAGGGCAAGTCGATGACGTCCTGAATCCGAACCACCAGCCGCTGCACGGCCTGGTCCATGATCGTGCCCGAAAGCTGGTTGATAGTGTTCACGCTGTTGGAGCCGAGTATGAGGCCTAGCGGCACCGCGACGGCCGCGAGCGCCAACAGCACGATGATGACGAAGAGGCCGGCAATGGCGACGTGAAGGCGACAACCGCGGCCCTCCTCTTCCTTCCTGGCGTCTTTCGCCAAGTCAGCGACGCTAGTGGACATCGAGTCCTTGTATTCCTCAGCGACGGAGACCGTCACCGTGTTGGTGTTGGTGGAGGGGGACATGTTGGAAAAAGGAGTCAACGGGAAGGGCTGGTGGACGCGACTTAGAGGAGTCTAAGTACTGGAGGTCGGCTATAAGAGCTTGAACCTTCGGGTATACTGGCATTTACGGCCAGCGAGCAAACTATTTGCCAGGAGATAACGCCCCGCGCGCGCCGCGGGGAAGGGTCGCTGGACTTGCTCGCAGCCTGCTCAAGCGTGCTTCATCTCTGGCTACGAGCAGCAGGGTACAGGCTACACGACTAACCAAATTCTTGCGCGGGTTGTCGCGCCGGTTCTTTAGACGATACTCGACGAGACCCAGGGCGTCGCGCTCGACTGTGTAACAGCGGCCGATGGCGTTGCCAGGATTCCGGTGGTCGCCGGTCTGGCAGGCGCGCTTGATCGTGTAACCCGGCGAGGCGACTGGCGGCGGCAGCAGCTGGCGCGGGGAGGACGGGATGGATGCCGGATAGACTGGCGAGCTCGGGGCCGGGCTTGGGTATGGTTTGAGGACTGGGGAGGTGTCGATGGTGGGGAGTGGGGAGGGCGCGTTCACTGACGTGGACGGCGAAAGAGGCGCGACGACTTGGCTGGAGCCTTGTGGCGAGCGCGGCGGGCTGTCGCTGCGGGAGGCTGAGCCGTCGGTGGCATTGGATGAGGTGCATACGGATGAGGTGAAGGAGCCGTCGGGTGGGGTCAGCTGGTGATGGGTACGCGGCAACGGCTGCCGCCGATAGCGACGCGGGTAAGCTGGCGACCGGCCTCGCGGTGCGGGATCGTCCTCGATTGTTGACTCGAAGGCCTGGGCGCGCGGAGGAGTGGCTAACGGTTGATGAGGGCCAAGGCCCGGACTGGGCGGCATCGATGAGGTTGGATAGTCCCGTTCAGGGAGTGACGACCAGCTGCGGTGGGGAGAAGCCGTCGTGGTCAGTACGAGCACGACACACAGATCGTCACAATTCCGGCGCCGCCCGGACTCCCGCGGCCGGGGCGCCCTCCTGCGTTGAAGATCCGCCCGGTCGGCACCGTGGCACGCCCCGAGACCGTGTCGGCCGGCGCCCGGTGGCCGGCGCTGTACTAGGCTGGCCTGCCAACGTACCTCCACGGCGGCACTTCAATTCAAACTCAGATTTACTTGTGTCTGTGGGGGATTATCTGCATCGGTAGACTTTGATTATTCCCACGCAACCAGCATGACTTGACCGTGAGCAGAAAGTGGGGTGCTCTACAGCAGGTGAAAGGAAACAAAGCACGTAGATCACGATACTCAGAAGCAGGTCTTGCAGGTCTAATCAGGGAGATGTTTCGGTCTGTAAACGTCGACGGACGAAACGGGAAAAGCAAACTGTACAAAAGAAAAGATATCAATTGTGTGGGTAAAGTAGGGTACGAAGACATTGCAGTGGGAATAGAGGATGTGCAAGAACATTGTGAAGAGCATCAAAACAATCCAAAATCAGCGTCAGAGTTCAAGGAACAATCTAAAGAAGTTCATCGACACGAGAACAATATATAAAAACGGTACGGTTAAATGGCGAAAGAGAGTGAAAAGAAGGGCAAACGGAAACAAAGTAAGCAACAAATGCCGGCAAACTTATATAACGAGGATAGATGTCCAAGGCGCCAATAATAAGTGTTACAAGCAAAAAAGAGAAAAAAGTAGCAAAACGATGCAAAATGAAAGAAGTGTAAAATGCCATCAAAGCAAACAAAAAAAAGTAAAAAACTTCCACGCGGCACAGCGCCAGCCTCAAATTAGGGAGCGCCACTATTCTGCAGGCGAAGCCGGCAGGCTACTCCTTCGGTTGTTTATGGAAGATCGGATTGACGACTGCGCCATGGACGACCTCGACGAGTCAATCGGCGCCACGCATGCAAGCGGGAACGCGCCCCTATTGTCGCCGATAAGGCCGTGACCCCACCCATCGTCGAAGAGCGCCGTAACGGTGACTAAAGGAGGAGATAACCGCGTTAAGCACTCAAGCAAAACCATTTGTATCGGCGAAAAAGAGAAATGCGAAAAAAAAAAAAACACTCACTGATGTCACCCGGCTGTAGGTCCAGCTCGTCCGGCATAGCGGCCGTGTAATCATACACGACCTTCATCTTGAACATGCCGGTGGTCGTACCCGTCGTTTCAGTGCCCGTCGTGATCGCCGAGACCCTGTCCACACCGCCCGCCGCACCGGCGGTCAAACCGACCCCCAGGCCCGCAGCCAAGGCACCGTACCCGCCCGATCCCGAGCCTCCAGCGCCAGAGGCGATCGCGCCATCACCGCCGACCATTATCTCGCTCGCCGCCCCGGCCTGCGTGTACAGCGTGTCCCTCGCTCCCATGCCACCGCCCCCGATGCCGCCACCCATCCCGCCGGCTCCACCTACACCGCTGCCTCCCATGCCGCCACCCATCCCGCTGGCGGCGTCCGACATCATGCCGGCCGATCTTCTGTCCCCAAAGCCCCCTCCATACCCGCTCGCCCTGCTCACGTTGCTGGCGCCGCCGGGCAGGCTGAAGACCTCCCCGTTGGGCGGCACGTCGCTCGCCACGACGGCGTTGGCCGAGTTGTAAGGGATATAACTCGGCTGCCTGGAGAGCCTGCTGGACCTCCTGTCGGCCTGCTTCGTGGGCGTGCCGTACGCCAGGCCCGTCTTGGGCGCGATGCCACCGCCGCCGCGAGCGACGGAGGAGGAGGAGGAGGTGATGTTGCGACGCCGGCGGGAGCAGATGAAGGCCACGATGGAGAGGAGAATCAGGAAGGCCGTCACGCCCGCGACGATGGCGCCAATGAGGACGGCCTTTGAGGGGGGCAGGGTGGATGCTGGGGCTGTGGAGGTCGAGTTTGCGTTGGAGCCCATGGGGTTGAGCGACGTCGTCATCGGGTTCATCCCGGGGGCGGAAGTGGCGGCGGGGGAGTTGGTGAACATGGCGTTGGCGGCCGAGACGGCGGCGGCGTCCTGGCCCTGGAGCATCTTGCAGCAGGGGTCGGTTTGGTTTGGCTTGCAGAACTCGACGGCGTCGGCGACATTCTGGAAGCCGCAGTTGCCGGAATCGATCATGACGGCGGGAAGGCAGGCGGTTGTTGCGAGGGTCGGGCAGAGGGCCTGGTAGAAGGAGAGCGTCGCCGTCCGGTTGCCGATGACTTCCGGCGTCGTGTTGGGATTGCAGGCGGTCGCGTTGTTGAAGATGCCGGTAATGGCCGTCAGGGCCTGCTGGCAGGTGTTCATACAAACGCTCTTGAAGGGCGTTGGCGCCGTGCAGCGGCCGGGGGCGGAGGAGAGGTTGATCAAAAGTGCCTCGAAATAGGACATGTGGAACCGCTGGTGTCGGCCGTCCCAACCTGGGCAGTCGAGGCTTGCTCTAAAAAGTCATAGCGAGTCAGCGACGTCGCAATGTAGCACCATTTCCGCTACACAAATGACTTACTGGGTTTGAAAGTTGGCTACATATGTCGGGTTCGTGTCCAACATCGACGTAAGGAACATGTCCAGCGAGTTCGTGTCGTTAAACACGCCTTGACTCTTAATGAGCTGGTAGCCATTAAAGTCGCCCATCATTTGCGAGTTCTGGATAGTGAAGCAGTCGGTGGCCGGGTTGAAAACGTTTTGCCGCCGGTACAAGGTCCTCGCGAGCTGGACCTCGGATGAAGGCGGGGAAATCGTGAGCGAGTCCAGGAGGTTCCAAAGGGACGGGCGTGAAGGGTGGTGCGGCGCGGGCGCGATGGGGTTGTGGCGGTCTTTCTTGGCCTTCTTTTTCCGGCCCTGCCGACCGTGCCGCCGATCCTCATTCCGGTCATCATCGTCCTCGTCGTCCTCCCCATCCTCATTGAATTCAATTCTTTTGCCCTCGTTGGCATCCTCCCATTCGTCCCCGTCGACATCCCAGTCCCGTTCCTCCCCGTCGACATCCCGCTCGCGATCCTCATGGCCGTGGCGGTGCGGATGCGGTGAGTGGGCCTTTCCCTTCTTGGCCCACTCGCCCTTGTGTTTGCCGTCCAACCGGCCCAAGTCCCCTCCTCGGCCGCTGGCCCTTTGCACACCGTAGTGGTTGCTGTGGCTCTTCGGCGCCATCATGGACTGAGTCGTGGTAGTCGAGCGAGGTCGGGAGGTATGCTCGACGTGCTGCTTCTCCTGTTGGGGGCTGCAGGGCGTCGTGAGCGGGAGCGGCGCGCGGATTGATGACTTGGTACGAATGAGCACCCTGTGCAACCGTTTCAGGATGGCGGCCCTCTTGGCGAGACGCGAGTGAAACCGACAAAAAAAAAAAAATTGGCATGCATGTGGGTCATGATAATCAAGGGACAGACTAGTTGAAATTACGATTCTTATAAGTAGCGACCACCGCTTCCTTCTTATTCCGTTGCATCGCAATCTGAGCAAAAACACAGTGCTCTATTATACCTGGCAGCTTCAGTGGAAGTCGCGTATTGAAAAATAATATTATTAATAATGTTAACACACACACCATCGTTATTTCACGACACCTTGTTCCCCACCGCCTTCGTGAATGTCGTGGCGTCCCCCCCCCCCCCGCCACACGGTTCCACCTACGGTAACCCGGACGTGGGCCAACGGCCCGCCGCCCGCTATGACCCGGTGATCTCCACATGCCGTCGGCTGGTCGGCGGCATCGACACGCGACGTCGGCATTTCACGAAGCGTATTTGACCAACACCCCGCGCCTGCTCTCCCCTCTTCTCCAACCACCACGATGGCCCGCATCAAGGTATCGGGGGATCTCTCCTGCTTGCTGCTGCTGTGCTATATCTAACCCGTTTCTCAACAACATCGCGAATGTGCGAAAGTTTTTCTATGACACTGTCTCGCCGTATTCGCTCTTCGCGTTCGAGGCCATCCAGCGGTACCAGCGGCTCTGGAACGTCGACGTCGACTTGCAGCCGTTCCTACTTGGCGGAGTGATGCACGCATCAGGTACGGAGGGCATGCTTCGATCGTAGCGATCAGAGGTATTGTATTTCTTATATTTAATTTCGCAGGCAACAGGCCCCCGGGAACGCTCGCGGCTAAGGCGACGCACATGGCGAAAGGTAAGGAGATTGTGTTTTATTGAAGCGAAAGCGAATGCTGAGGTAAACTATTTTGCCTCTTGAGATCTCACCGTACTCGGCGGCCTCTTCGGTTGCCCCGTCAACTTCCCGACCAATTTCCCCGAGGAGTCGCTGAAGGCGCAAAGGATCCTGACGGCGCTGAAGATGAAGGAACCCTCAAAGGTTGCGCACGCCTCTCGTCAGATGTGGGTGCGTAAGACTTACCTGCAGCCAATGTGGCGGTTTGTGTTAGTGTGCATCTTATATGTTGTTGCTTGCTTTTATTGCAAATGCAGAAACTCTACTGGCACGACGGGCGTTCTATTCAGAACGAGGCCGACCTCATCGAATACATGTCGGCTGTCGTCGGGTCGCAGGCTGAGCAGTACGTGAAGGAGCATGCGAGCTCGGCAGAGGTCAAGGCGGAATTAAAGCGCGTCACCATGGAGGCCATAGAGACGGGGGCGTACGGCTCACCCTGGATGGTAGCCACCAACGACGAAGGGAAGACGATGGAATTCTTCGGCTCGGATAGAATCGAAGCGCTCGCATACTTCTTGGGAAGGCCCTATTCCGGGCCCAACCCTGGTTCTTCGAAGTTGTAAATGCTCCACCTTAACGCGGTGCACTTGGAATCAATGAATACACGTCCGCTCGACTGCTTTATTTCTTTTCCCATTTTTACTTAACTTCAACCACCGCATGGCGAGACGACTGGTGCCATTTAATGTCTTAAAAAGGAATACGCCCAAACTAAAAAGGGAGATACATCGAAATACGTGACAGTAACAAGAAATACAATCGTACTGTGTTCATTAGAGAATAGAAGACCACGCTCCATGTGCCTTGCCTGCTAACTAAAATAGTAACAGGAGTAACATTGATGAAGATAAAGGGATAAAATTTGTAGAGATCGTAAGCACGATTACAAAGGGAGAGGGCCAATATTGTCTTACCGCTGGTTTAAACTTCATCTAGGCGATACAGAAAAGAAGTGATACTATCTAAATTTTGCACTTGTTGGAGGGGTTCATCGGAGCATCGGCCCAACATTGAAACGCCTTGGCGAACTCGACCGAGTTTGCGACCGCGCCACGTACTTTAAACTCCCCAGGGGAAGTCATCCCGGACTTTACGGTCTTCAGCCGTGCCTCGGGCGTCAGGTTAGCGCACTCGCGGGCAGCAAACCTGAAAGCAATTACAATGTAAGATTTATAATCACGATCGTGGTCTTGGGGCAACAATAATAAAAATCCTACCCGATAAAGAAGAGTTGCTCGTTCGTGTATCCCTCCAGGCCAGGAAGAATTGGGTTCTTTACCGCGGCCCCAACCATGAACCTATCCCTCTTCCAAGCTTGGAAAGCAAGCTCTAAACCCCAACTGTCGGCAATGTTCGCCAGCTTGCCCTTCTTGCCGTCAAGGTACACCTCCTCCCCAACCTCAGGGTCCGTCACGTGGAATGCCGAATACTGGTCAACGAAGCACTGCGAGTTGGCGTTGACATGGTAGGCCGTCTTTGGGGTGTACCAATCCCGCATAATGCCGTCCTGGTCGTAGTAGCGGCCCATGCCGTCGATCGCATGGACAATGCGGGCAGCTGCAAAGTAAATTTATCAGCTTTGGAGGATGCAAAAATAGCAAAATCAGGTACGCACCGACAACGCTGCCGACGGAGCCGTAGTTGAAGTACGACGGCAGGGAGGTAGAGAAGGAAGGGTATTGCAAGAAACCGGCCGGGGCGAAGAGAGCGTTCTGAATCATTTTCTGCCAACGATCATGTCAGCAAAATGAAATTACAGAGCCTATAATATGAGCAACTCACGTAGGAGGCATCTAGATCGGTAGTAATAGTCCACGACCTTTTCCTGTCCGTCGGCTCCGAGATCTGAGACAAAGTCTCGAACACATCAATCTCTCTCGCCATGACAATCGCCTCGAAAAACTCCTGCTCGGAACCAGGGTCAAGGCCTGCATACTTGTTGCTAAGGTAAGCCGAGTTGACGTGCTCATCGACAAAGCCGGCCGAGATGAGAAGCTTGCTGAGCTTCTCGACCGCCACCGTCTTTGAGTCCTCCTCCATCCACTTCGCATTCGAGATATGCTCCTCGACGTAAGCGCGGACGTTCTCAAAAGCATCCGTGGCGGCGCTCTTGTCGGCAGCTGACCATCGGACCACTCTTAAGTCACACTAACTCGATACTCGAAGACTAGAAACACATACCAGAGATAAACGCCTCAGCGAAGTACTTCCCGATCAAATCCCCAGTGTACTTCTCCACGACGCCGACGCAGAAATCCCTCCTGTTCTTGTTGGACGCCTCCTCGCCACGGACCTCTCGGATCGGCGCCATCGCCTTCTCTAGCTCGGTAGCGACAAACGGCGCGAGCTCCTGAATCGCCGTCCACAGAATGTACGCCTCCACAACCTCCGGCGGCGCCTCCCCGACAAGCTTCGACGCCCCCTCGAAGTACGCCGTCCCACCAAGCACACGGACGAGAGGGCTCGCGGCCGCCTCATGGTGCTCGGACACGTTAAAGCGCATGTCAAAGTACTCCGTCCAGAGGAAGTTGGGGGCAACCTCCGCGAGCTGAACGACCGTCACGGTGTCCTGGTACGAGTGGACGATGGACTCCCGTGACGGCGTGACGGCCGCCAACGACGCCTCGAACTCGGCCACGTCGCTCGCGAGCTGGTAGTACGACCTCGTCGCGGCCATCTCAAACGGCAGGGCTTCAAAAACCATCGAAAGAATCTTGGTCAGGGCTTGCTTGTACGCCTGGACTGCGGTGTCATCCTGGTAACGATCTTTCGGGAGGCCAAGGTGTTGCCACGGGACCAGGACGGGAATGTTGCGCATAAATTGAACAGGAGAAGGAGCGACGGTCATGTAGAAGAACGGGTAGGAGTTGAAGGCATGGAAGGCGGAAAGGGCGAGGGCCAGGCGGTCCTTGCGGAGCTTCGCCGTGCCCCCGGGGAAGACGGGGACGAGGATCGGGAAATGCTGAGCGATGCGAGACGCTAAGAGGTTGCTTAAAGGTTCAACGCCACGCGAGTTGATAGCGCCCTCTTCTTGGCACGACGTATAAATGGTCCGCATTTTGTTGAAGAGAAGGACGGTATCGTTAATGTTGGTCGTCGGGAGGGCCGACATGCCCGGGTACGGGGAGGACAGGATGGATTTGACTGCGCGCTGAAACAAGTGGGTTATCAACGTACGACAGGCGAAGATAAAGTTACCTGGACCGATTTTTGCAGATTGGACGCGGCAGATATGGAAGCGACATGCTCCGGCAGAGGATTCGCCTTTGCCCAACCGCCGCTGCCATGTGTAAGTCAACCGTTCCACTCAATCGTCCTCAAAAAACACCCACCAGCTAAACTCGTAGAAATCGTCGCAGGGGTCGACGGCCTGGTCCAACGACTGCAGGATCATTCCGGCCGTTAACACGCAATCCATCGACGTGCAGAGCACAGCGGGCTCCGGCTCCGGCAGCGGCTTGGGCGGCGCCTAGTACGGATTGTCAGGTAAGGGTATTCACGACGAGATACGAAGTCTACTAACCGGGACCGGGGCGGGCAGATCAGGACGCGGGCCCCTCTCCGGCGGCGCGGGCGGTGTCACATGCTTATGATAAGGGACGAAAGCTAAAACAGCTGCGTAGATCCAGAGGAAGAGAAGGAAGACCAAGATAGCCAGGGCGAGGCAGCCCCAGTTCTTCTCCTCAATCGTATAGTTGGAGTTAACATCTGCATCCATGAAGTTAATTCAAGAATAAATGTACCGGGCATGCATACGTTTGTGCAGATCGTCCCATTTCTCCATAACCTCCATAAACCGCTCGTGGGCGCTCTCCTTCGTCCTCGCCCACCAATTCTTCAACCCCTCCTCAGCCTGCGCCGTCCTCTCGGCAGCCGTCCGCTTCAACTGACGCCATCCGGGTCCATATTCTGCAGCCAGCGACGCCCGCGTCGAGTCCACCGTGTTCCGCCAGGCCGATCCGACCGAGGACGGCAAGGACGATCCGGGCACCAGCGTCGAGGGCTGGTGCTGCGTGCCAAGGAGAGGGGTCGTCTCGTTCGTGGGAGCCGTCGGTGCCCTGGGGAAGACCGGCTGCGCCATCTCCGGCGCTCCCACCGGCTGGGGCTGTATTTCATCGTCCCAGGCATGGGCGGCGGACGATGCGCCCTCGCCATTGATCTCCTCCTCGTGCATGGAGTCGAGAGTCGAGCGTTGGACAAACGAAATTCGGCTTAGCTGCGTGTGAAGGTCTGTGGAACCATCGTATCGAGTTGGAAATGCATAATCATCGTGATATTAAGTGATAAAAGTGGGTACTGTGGATGCGAATGCTAGAAGTGTAAAGGAAGCGAAGAGAAAGTAAACAAGAGTCCTTGCTTAATCACCATATTCCGTTGGCGTAAAGCTGAATATACGACGTTAGCTTCTTGACCCGACAGCAGAGCATTAATGTCCAGCTCACCTGGAAATAGTCATACAACTTTGAGAACACCGAATTAAGGCTCTGGTCCTATTATTTTCGAAGAAGGCGTCAGATATTGGCGTTTGACAAGAATCAATATACATACAATCAACCTATCGACCATCTCCCCGATCTGGAACTCCGTCAGTCCCAGCTTAAACCGCTCCCTTAGCCGCGCGCTCACGGGCAATGAACTGTTCGTCCCAGCCTCCCCCATCACCACGGTCCCCGAAGCCGAGAGGCCGCCCGACGCTGTAGACGAGAGGCTCGATGTCGAATCCGATGGCCCGCTTGTCGACGGATTGTCGCCGCCAAAGATGCCCAGGATAGAGGTCGGCGGGATGTAGACGGTCGACGGCTTCGATGTGCTGCCTGTGAAACAGGCAAGGTTCGAGTCTGTAAAGCAGGATCAGCCCGTCGTACCAATTGGATTATCCGCACCTTTTTCCATCACCTCCACAAGGCCCACGATGACGTCCCACCGCTTCCGGACGGCCTTGAACGCATCCTTGCAGAGGCTTCGATACTCGGCAAACTTCGGGCTGTTGACGCCGCCGAGAACGTCGATAAACTCCTGAGGGAGCTTGAAGGGGGCGAGCTCGAAGCCGACGGATCCTGGGGAGTTTGACAGCATAAAGCCGAAGTCGATGTGGATGATGTGGCCGTCGGAGTCAATGAGGATGTTGCCGTTGTGCCTAGTTCAACACATTAGTAAGGAACAGGAGGGAAGACGGCTGTCAAAGTATTGCCTACCTATCTTTAATTTGCAGGAGAAAGCACGCAATAGAGTAGCCCGCTAGACTTCTCAGGAAAGCATCTTGAGCCGCTAAGAACTTCGGCGAGTCGATAGGGCCAAACTCCTACTCGAATTATTAGTCGCCGCACCACTTCAAGATCCAGTACTATAAGCCCATACAGACCTGCAAGAAATAATCCAACACCCCAAACTCCTTCCTCTTCTTCGCATATCCCTCCTTCTTGATGCTATGCAGCGATATCGAGTTCTTAACGGTCTCGATTAAACCGCTGTGGTCGCTCGTCACAAGGACGCGGAAGTAATGCACCCAGACCGGCACCTTCTCCTCGTCCCATATCCGCTGCATCTCCCTTATCAGCTGAAGCGCTAGAACCTCTTGCCGTAAGTCCGCACCGGATTTTACCACGGCCGAGAGGAGCCGCCAGGATGGGTAGGAGCCAAAGGGCGAGTTGGCACGGATCCGCGCGGACTTCACATTCCAGTCTTCTCGGAAAACCGAAGCTAGCATTCACAATCAGTCGATAACACTACGTAACAGAGCATTGTGGTGACAAAACATACCACTCGGGTCCTCCTTCGCCAGCTTCACCAGCTCCGCATCCACCTGCCGCGGACTTATGCTCTCATCCCCCTCCTC